>JASDQU011400630.1:3759-44566 GCA_032191745.1 Picea mariana | reverse complement strand
CTATAAATTCTTCCACCATTCCTAATTATTTCAGATTTGTCAAACAACCCAAATGGTTGGTGTCAATGTTAAAGCATTCATAAAGCTCTACCACAAATTGTGTCCAAGTAATATACCCTTGACGAGATTTTTTTCTCCATTTCCACCATTGCTAACGTTCTTGATCTAGATGGAGAAAACCATACCGAAGTTTGGCCAAGTCATCTGTAATGCCGTATAAAGAGAAGTAATGTTCCATTTGGGTTACCCAACCAGTGGGGTCCGAGCCATCAAATTTGGTCACATCCACCCTTGGAAGGCGTAGGTCACGTTGAAAGTGATGGTTTTGCAAGGTATGGGAATGAGACCTATGGTCACCCTCAGTATGTGGGGGTGAGGAAGAGGAAGGGTTATCTGTAGGGATATGCAGTTTGGTGCAGAGTGCCAAAAAGACTGATTCAAGCTGGGTGGTGAGGTCTTGTTTGATTTTTCCCATTGATGACTGCATGGTTGTATTGATGGTGGCGACATTGGCACTGAGTTGTTTCACTTCTTGTTGGGTCTCAATGAGACCAGACTGCAAGGTGTTGAAGCGAGCTTCCAAGTCTTGGATACGAGTATGGGCCACGAGGATGGGGGAATTGAAAAGGGGCGGGCGGGGTAAAAAACATTTTCCGAAAAAATGATATGGATGAATGTAATAAGGGAGAAGAGATGAATCCAATGGAATAGGGTTGAAATAATGGTGAAAAAAATTCTAGATTTTTTTTTTTTTAATTAATTAATTAATTTATTTATTTTTACGTTCGGTCTGAAGAATACTGCAGAGAGGAAATGCCCAAATTCTTAACCAGAAAGAAATGTGTATTTACTTGGCAACCTGAACACAGTTGCATGACAATAGATCTTGTCTGTTTTAATTTGTTTATGTTTTTGTCCCCAAGGGTTAGGTATTCAAGAGTTCTACAAACAAGGGTTTTCCCTGTGCTATAGCTCTCTGATATATGTGCAGGGTCCAACAGTAGTACTCGACCCAATATCACAGGGCACTAACTAAGGAGGATAGACTGTACCCTTAGCCGTACTACCCGACTACCCAGGTACTAGAGAGTATCTTCCCAAGTGTTGTTCTCGGTGACACTATAGCAGTCAGGCGACTGATCGGTTTATCTAAAGAGGGCTTCAGGTAATCTAGGTCGATCCGTACACAGGTGTTCTCTGATGCGCTACCACTCAAAGGGGTACCAAAATGGGTTACAAGGGAGGCCAACAGATGTGCGCTTAAGTACCACTTGTATTTCCTGCGTGTATGAATCCATCAACTGCGGGTTTATGCACGTAACGACAGATCTCTGTGGTTTAAAGACGTCGGAATATGTCTCTACCTTGAAAAAAAAATTAACCCACACTTTCTGCCGAGGAAAGTGCTCTGATACCACTTGTAATATACCATAAAATGTATGTAGAACAGAAATAAAATGCTAGTAATGGTAGAATAACAACATTATAACCAGAACATTCACCACAATAACACTGAAATGATATAAGAATAACAATAGAAATAACACTTTGAATCTGAAAGCAATGTTCACGGGCCTCTTTGAGGGGGCAACCTCCAGTTGAGCAAAGCTCTATTACAATAATATCCAAGCTAGGGTTCTCACACCCTCGACTCCTATTTATACTAAAAATAAGCATCTAGAGGAAGATCCTTCTAGAAGCGGAAACTTCTATTAGGTCTTCTTACATCCGCCTTATTCTATTTTATTGAAAGGCCTTATTAATATTGACCTTTATTACATCCGAATATATTGTTCTACCTATGTGCGGGTTAGGACCCTAACAAAAAGTTTCTTAATACTTGCATCTAGCCCCAAATGCAAGTTGCAAACATTTATATTAACATAGGCATGAAGAGAAAGTAGTAAACAAGTCTTTAAAGAAACTTGAAGCCTAGAAAAAGTAGTAAACGAGTCTTTAAAGAAATTTGAAAAAATCAGTTGGATCAATAACAATGCCTCACTTTTATACACTCAATAAGCCATTAAGCCATGGTTGATAAACATAGAAAATATTTTTCTAGATTCTTTAATAACAACTCTTTAATAACTAAGCCATGATTCATAAACATAGAATATATTGTTCTAGATTCTTTAATAACAACTTATAATGTAAAATTATAATGGATAATTTGTTTTTCTTTATATAATCTCTATCTACTAAATTGCTCCTCTAATTAAAAAATAAATACATATTAATTACCTTAATATGTAAGAAAAATATGAAACCCATCCAACATCTCCTTAACTTAAACTCTCATTTTCACATCAAATTGTGTATGTATGGATTTGCAGTCCTCATAATACATGATATCATTAAAAAATAAATACATATTAATCAACTTAATATAAAAGTGTATGAAAAATATGGAACCCATCCAACATCTCCTTAAATTAAACTCTCATTTTCGCATCAAGTTGTGTATGTATGGATTTGCACTCCTCATAATACATGATATCATTATAAGGATAAACCTCTAATATTGACTATGCTTGGAATATTTTTAATATTGTGATAAAATATTTTTAATATTTTTAAATTTAATTTATTAATATTATAAAGATAAATTTTTCATCTGGACTATGTTTGGAATATTTTTAATATTTTGATAAAAAAAATTAATTTAATTTATTAATATAAGATATTTAAGTCATCAATTTTAGATATACATCATAAATAAAATAAATAATTAAAATTAAAATAAATATATAGTAATTAACTGTTTTATTATTATGTTTTTTCTTCATATTGATATTTTTAATGTTTAAATTTAGTGAGTTTAAAATTTTGCAAGACACTTCATTTAAAATTCATATTTGTAATGTTTATAAATATATTTTTTTAAGCTAAAAAGAAATATTAAAACTGTGAACCTCTTTAATAACTCTTTGTTGTGAATAATAACCACACTCTTGAACATTTTTCCTCACTATATATATACTATGTAGTAGCATACATTATTTTCAATTTAGATAATATACATTTAGTTTGGTTAACCAATGAATTTAATAACTGTATTTATATTTATCTATATGATACTTAATTGGTGAAAGAGATTTTTTCCTAGTTATTTTAATGGTAAATTTTATGGAAGTATACATACCCTACTTTATTCTTCTCTGAATTTGAACATATGATCTCTTAGAAGAAGACACATATTGTTAACCATTAAGCCTACTCAAACTATATTTATACACTCACTAACATACCTCTTATTTCAAATCAGATAATATACATAATATACACTCCATTTGTTCAATTAATGAATTTAATATATCTCTTATTGGAGATTTTTATTTCATTGGTTCGTCATTGACAGATTCCATGGAAAAATACTATTATGATTGTTGAAAGTGATGGCTAAATTGAACAAATTTGAAAGCCAAACACTTCTCCGATTTCCACAAATTCCATCAAAATACTACGTTAGATTTTAGACAATTAAATGTTTTGGTACTAAGAATCCCATTTTGATAAAACAGTTTTTTCTCAGCTCATGACAAGCAATAATATTGCATTGATTTCTCTCTTGCAGATTTCTAGACAAAGCTGCAACAAAGGACGGCTCAATCAGTCGATGGAGGCTGTGCCCGGTAACCCAAGTAGAAGAAACCAAGCTTATGATAAGAATGCTCCCAGTTTGGGTTGCCATGTTCATGCCAAGCACTGCATTTGCCCATATCACCACACTATTCATAAAACAAGCAACGACACTGAACAGACATGTGGGTCCTCACTTTCAAATCCCTGCAGGCTCCTTTGCATCATTCGGCGTGTTGTCAATGCTGGTATGCATTGTACTGTATGACAGAGTTCTAATAAAGATACTCAGAAGATTCACAGGCAATCCCAGAGGCATAACAATGCTACAGAGGCTGGGTATTGGAATGGGCATCCACGTTTTGACCATGGCAGTGGCCTCCATAATCGATATGAAAAGGATCAGTTTTGTGAAAGAACATGGTCTTGAAGGCAATCCGAAAGCAGTAGCTCCCCTCACCGTTTTCATTTTGCTTCCTCAGCTTTTTCTGGCAGGTGTAGCAGAAGCCTTTCTTGAAGCGGGAAAGTTAGAATTCTTTTATGATCAGGCACCCGAGAGCATGCAGAGCATAGGAACTGCATTATACATCAGTACTGCAGGAATTGGGAGTTATATCACTAGCTTTCTTCTGATTGTTTCGAATAACATCAGTGGACGGAAGGGCCACACTAGCTGGGTTCTGAACAATCTAAATGCATCTCGTCTTTACTACTATTACGCGTTCGTGGCTATTCTCAGCTTTTTAAATCTTATTTTCTTCCTGCTTATATCTTGGTGTTATGCTTACAAAAGAGAAACCAGCGAGGCATTCGACAGTCACAGCCATGGACATGCAGGAGAAATAACAATGGAGGAATGTCACATGCTGCCCCTAGATATCAACGATCCCGCAAATGAAATGGAGAGGGTTAAAGTAAACTAAAATTGTTGATCAGTCAAGGGAAACGAAATATCCCTGATGACGGAGATTTCTACTACTCATGTCCTGTTTGATTGCTACTACTCTCTCTGTTTATGTATTGACTTTGAAGTACTTATTTTCAATGTAAAGCTTCAAGTTTGCAAAGGCCACTATCTCTTAATTACTAAGTACAGACGCAGAACATATTTAAAAAATGCAGCCGAGAAACATTTTAACTCGATTGTAGACTTGGGTATGCAAAGTTAACTGAACGCAAAAACAAAAACAAGTATAAAAAATAGGCCAGTAGAAGCTCGGTGGGGTGTTATGGTTGGAAACATGTCAACTACTAATTTATTCATTGCCTTACATGCATTTCAACAGGAATGTATACATATATGTATTTATTGTAAAGGAATGTATATATGTATGTATTTATTGTAAACTGTAATTTATTTATGAATTTTTTTTGTAATTATGTGATCTATTCATCATCAGTTTGTGTGAGTGATAGATGTTATATATACGAGTATATTTATAGAGGTGACAGTGCGATGTGGAGTGTAAGGTATGTAGAGAGGAGAGTGTGTGTGAGGAGAGGATGACTATATACATAGTTTGGTTATTGTAATTCTCCCTTGAATAATAATAATACCTACTATCATTATCCTATGTTTTTTTTTTCCACATTGACTCTCCACATAAATCGATGTGTCAATTATAATTGGTATTGTGTTGTATTTGCTTTGATGTTCACAATGCCCAACAAATGGTATCACAACTCGTTAAGTAGATGTAGCAAGGCTCAATTGTGTGCAAGTTTCTTGTGAATACAAAAAAAGTGTAATTAAGTGAGTATAAGAAAAACTACCTGAAAGGATTCCAGGGAGCGTTGATCTCAAAAATTTGCATGGTATAAAAAAAAATCGATGCTATGAAGGGTTTTGTTTTATTCTAAATAAGATATGGTCGTGAGTGGATGTTTAAGTGGTTGATATTTTGTCTTATTATGCTTGAGAAATAGAAATAATAAGGGAATTTCCTTTATTAAAGAGAGTGAGAGAATTTTTTTAAATTAAAGGTGAGGTGGATAATATTTTAAAAGTATATATGTGAAGTATAATATATGTGTTATATTAATCTTATTTTGTAAATTAAAAGTTATATTTTGGAGTGTAATTTTGAATATAAAAATATTTTTTCATTTTAAAAACTTAAGTAGTGTTAGTTTTTTTGTTAATGGCGAAAGTGTGGAGTTTTAAATTTGAGGTGGAGAAATTCAGTGGCAAGAATAGCTTTGTGCTATGGAAGCTCAAGATGCGTGATCTGTTTGTGCAACAAGGATTGCAAAAGGCATTGGTTAGAAAGACAAAGAAACCAGCAAGCATGACAAATGAGGGCTAGGAAGATCTGGATGCAAGAGTGCTCAATACCATTCCTTTGTGTCTGGCAGATGACGTGTTGTTTAACATTGCTAAAGAGGTGACAAATGAAGGTTTGTGGACCAAATTGGAGATTCTGTATATGAAAAAGAACTTGACGAACAAATCCTTCTTGAAGAGGCATTTGTACAGCGTGTGGATGAAGGAAGGTACAAAATTTGTTGATCACTTGAATGTTTTCAACACTCTTCTTTGTGAATTATCTAGTATGGATGTAACGTACGAAGATGAGGACAAGGAGGTTACGCTACTGTGTTTGTTACCTGAGTCTTGGGATCATCTGGTCACAACTATGTGGTTTAGTACAACAGATGTCATTGATTATGACATTGTTGTGGAAGCTTTGTTGTATGAGGAGATGACGAAAATATCTAGTAAAGAAACTTCAATAGTATAAGCAATGGTGGTCAGAGGTCGATCTACTGAAAGAAGGAAAAAATAGAGTGGTACATCAAGGTCTAAGTCAAAAAGAAAGAAGAGTAAGAAAAAATGTTGGTTCTGTGGAAAATTTGGGCATCTCAAGAAGGATTGCTGGAAAAGATAGAATGCATCCAAGGAGGACTCCACAAAAGAAGAAAATGAAGCTAATGTAGCTGAAAAAAGTTCAGGTTCCAGTTCAGGTATCGTTGATGGGGTATTGTCTACTTGTGATGTTTCACATCAATATCAACATTGATTGCTAGATTCTAGTGCGTCCAACCACATGTGTCTTCATAGAAATTGGTTCTCAACTTACCAATCCATTGATGATGGTGTTGTTTTTATGGGAAATGATTTTTCTTATAAAATTGTTGGAGTTGGTAGTGCCTGGATTACAATTCATGATGGTTCTATAAGAATATTAAAGGATGCAAGGCATGTTCCCAAACTTAGAAAGAAATTGATACCTTTTGGATTTCTAGATTCTGCTGGTTACAAGTGTACAACTCAAGGTGGAGTACTAAAGGTAACCAAATGCATCTTAGTAGTCATGAAGGAAAAGAGGATTGGGAACCTTTATCAGCTTAAAGGAAGTACAAATGTAAATCGAGCGGTCATAGAATATGAAGATGAAATTGACTCTGATCGTTTATGGCATCAACATTTAGATCATATGAGCGATAAAGGGATTAAGGTACTGGTTGATCATAAGTCACTTCCAAGTTTGAAGTTTCTGAATTTGAATTTTTGCAAGTATTGTGTCTTTGGAAAACAGTGTAGACAGAAGTTTAAAACAATAAGGCATATAAACAACTGTATCCTTGATTACATTCATTCAGATATTTGGGGACCATCCCCTACAATTTCTTTTGGAGGTTTGTCATATTTTGTGACATTTATAGATGATTACTCTAGAAAGGTTTGGGTCTATTTACTTAAAATAAAAGATGACGTACTTAATACTTTTAATCAATTCAGAGCTTTGGTTGAAAATAACACTAATAGGTCAATCAAGTGTTTAAGGACATATAATGAAGGTGAGTTCACATCTGTGGAATTTGAGAACTATTGCAAGGAATATGGAATTGAAAGACATAAGACCATGGTTTATACTCCTCAACAAAATGGTGTTGTTGAATGCATGAATAGAACTCTTCTAGAGAAATAAAGGAGCATGCTCATTAATGCCAATATGCAACAGGAATTGTGGAAAGAAGCAATTCTTACAACATGCTATCTAATAAATCGATCACCATCAACTGCAATAAATTGTAATATTCCAAAAGAGGTATGCAGAGGTCATTTGTGCGATTTTTCAAATTTGAGAATATTTGGTTGTGCTGATGATGCTCTTATTTCTAAAGATTAACGTTCTAAGTTAGATCTTAGATCAAATAAATATGTCTTTGTTGGTTATGGTGATGGAGTTAAGGGGTATAGATTGTGGGATTCTACTACCCACAAAATCATCATAAGAAGAGGTGTAGTATTTGATGAATCCTCACTCTTAAAAGAAGAATTGGTAGATGTTGAAGTGAGACAAGAACATGTACTGCAAGTTCAGAAAACTCAGTTGGAAACTCAACCATCTTCAGAAAGGGAGGATCATGAAGAAGTTCCAGAAGAAGAATATGAATATGCAGAAAATATCCACAAAACTGAGGATATACCTCAGCCATCTCTAAGGAGATTTTCATGGGTAAGGAATCCTCCTACAAGGTATGGAAATTATGTTTCATCTATGGCTTTGGTTTTTATTGATGGAGAACCTAGTTGTTTTCAAGAAGTAATTAAGGTATCTGAAATTTCTGAATGGAAGAAAGATATGAAAGAAGAAATGGATTCCTTAGAGAGGAATAAAACATTGGACCTGGTAGAACTTCCAAAGGACAAGAAGGTTGTCGACTACAACTGGGTCTACAAACTTAAAAAGGGTATTGATGATAAAGTCAAAAGGTATTGTTGACGGGCGAACTTATATCAACTGGAAGACTGGAACCGGCCCGGGGTTGTCTAATAACCCAAGCCGTTTGGGATGAACCACCCTAACGGGTTTAGAAGCTCCGTTAGCCGATCTAAGGTCCTAAGAAAACAAAAGAAAAACTATTCTAAACTAACTAATCTAACTAAAACTAACTATTAAAACAAACTAAACTAATCTAACTAACTATATATATATACAATCTACTAACTAATACTATACTAACTCTAACTAATTAACTATCTAACTACTAACATCAATAAATCTTATTCACAAAATGTACACTATCTACAATTTACAAATTTAAATAAAACTTGAAAAACTCATTTATAT
This sequence comes from Picea mariana, assembly GCA_032191745.1. Taxonomy (NCBI): domain Eukaryota; kingdom Viridiplantae; phylum Streptophyta; class Pinopsida; order Pinales; family Pinaceae; genus Picea; species Picea mariana. The sequence continues at coordinate 35,909 of JASDQU011400630.1, read as the reverse complement.
TCTGCCCTAAGACAGAGAAAGATATTTTATTTTATTTTATAATTTTATGAAGAGAAATAAAATAGAAAACTGACTAAACTAAATCACTAATCTAAACTACAAATATATCTAACTAAAATACTAATAGTATACTAACAAATTAATGAAAATAAATTACAAACTGACCTGGATAAATGCTCCAGATTTGCCCTGTGTATGATGATTGTTTTAGCTGATCGGAGGGAGGAAACCCGCACCGAATTATCGAGGAGCTTCTCGTAAATGATAGCTGCAGTGCTCTTCAAGTGTAATTACAGGACAAACAAGACATAAAAATCACAACAATCATATGATCTATAAATCTCCACAGTTAGATAAACCTGTATGCAAAGACTTATACTAAATCATTCAATTGATGAAGAAGAGAAATCTGTCATTCATTAACTGAACAAAGTAATTGTTGTATTTTTTAAAGTAATGAAAGAAATCAGACATGGATCACATTAATTAAATCACATCATCCTGCAATAGACTATGATAGCTAAAGTAGTCTATAATCAATTACAAATGACGTGCATAAACTTGAAACAAAAGATTGATATTATGAAAAGCGAACGCTATAGCAGAACATCAACTTCTGTCTCAGTTTGTATTAAAAATCCATAGCCTGGTTCTTCCACAAGTGAGGATGCTCCTTATTACAAAAAATAATAAGTATTTAAAGGTTTTCCACAGGGTAAAACCTCCCTGTTGAAGTTATCAAAAACTGTTTACATAAAATTTGGGAAGATATCCCAAGTTTAACTAAACTAGGAACCTAAAATAAAACTAAACACACAAATATCCCCTAGACTGTCCAGCATGCCCAATGCAATTCCGATGTACCTGAAAAGGGTCAAAAACAGACAAGTTAGAAGGATCTTTTATTAATAAAATAATAAAAATCTAATTCTACAGACTAGCTACAGAATCTTGCAATTTTGTAGCTGGTTATAATAAGACACAGAATCAACATTAAAATCAATTGAAAATCTTTCAAAGAATTAAATTCAATTAACATCTAATAGCCATTTGAAAACGAATCAATCAATTTGAAATTGTTACACCATTCAAAATCAAACAGGATCAAGGTCAATCAAATGGTTACAGAGATATGTGTACTTTGTTTCTTTTGTTACCATAAAATTGAACGAACATAATCATAATCTACAGTTGTGAAATCATTTGATATCAATTTGAAACTAATATAATCAAAACAAATCGTAGGCAATTGTTACACTTCCTTATCAACAGAAGATACAATCGAATCCAACAAGATCATTTTCAAATCGTTATAACTGTAATGACATAGCAAACGATTCATGCCACAAGTGGATTAACTCAAACTGGTGCGAAAATCAACTCAAATAAAATCATAACAAGATCAATTAATTGGTAACAGAATTTGTAAGAATTACCCGATCGTCTGTTATTGCAAATTGGGCAAACAAGATCGATTGACTTTGATCAAAATCATTCCATTCAAACGAATCATAACCGGATTTGATAGAGATAAACTAGGTTGACCATTTCGTTTTACAAATCAAACAAATCAGTAATTATAATACGAATCCAACTCATAAAACAATCTTTCCAACTCGAGATATGGGATAATCCAATCAGAATAAGAGCGAATCCAACAGTTAAGGTTTTAACATAGTTATTACGAATCAAAACCATTCCACGATTCGGGCACATTTGCACAGGCTTAAATGAGAGCATTATTTTCATACGAAACAGAGTAGTTCTTTCCAACTTGAAACCGAACAGAGTTGTATTCCTGTTTTTAGAAGATTACATGACAAAGCATATTAAAAGATCATAACCACCAAACTCATTGAAATCATTTGCCAATCACAGCATACGAATCATAACGAAATCAAATCCAAACATGATCGTATTCTAAGTTGAGCATGAAAAACTTCCTGTTCAGAGTAGATACAAAATGAATTCAATTGAAAGCAAACCATAAGTTTCGTTAACTTAATCGAACAAATCAAATCCAAATGAAGACCATTCAAATCCAATAAAAATCTATCAATGGCTAAACTGAAAATAATCAAATCATGTATCCAAAACAAAATTCCATTTATTTTTAGTAAAGCGAAAAATATATAGGATGAAAACATTATGGCAGAGTCATTTCAAAATATAAACAAAGCCATTCGAAAACCAAATTCAAATCACTATATTAATCTTGGTCATTCACAAAACTAAAATGATATCAAAATCCATACCTGTATGGCGAGAAGATGGCTTGATCATGACAACTTAGAGTTGACAATGGCTGTGGCCGATTCAATATTCTTGAAAACGAGGGAGCCATTTGTCTTCTACTTCCTATCAGTTGCTTGGAGCTTGTCTCTTTGACTGGTCAATACTGCAACTTGACTTTCCAGCGACTGGATTTTCGATTGGAGTATGGGAACGTCGATGTAGTATCGTTCCAACCACAAATCACATTGGTCACAGGATGACTGTGTGGGCTTCGAAAGTGCAGGTGAGGGTTTGATTACATTGCCAAGGGTTTCGTTAGGCAGTTTGATGCCAGGGTAGCTAGGATTATTCCTTAGGAAAGGGGGAAGATTCGTCACAAAATCATAAGGTGGTTCAGGGCATAAACCCTGTGAGTAAGGGTACTCACTGGCTAGAAAATGTTCTATGTCAGAATCCGAATCCTCACTAAGGACGATGGGCTTCTACTCAACATAGGGTTTAGGTTTATTCCTAGCCATCCTCAAAATAAGTCGAGCGTTCTTTTTACCCTTAGCAATAACAGTAGGGTTTGCCTTAGCCTTTTTGCTTGTATGCTTTTTTATAGCCTCGGCCTTCTCTGCTACAACGTCTGGTAAGTCAACATCAGGGTCGGCCGAGGGTTTAGGAGAGGGAAGTAGGACATGGAAGGGCACAGGTGGCCCGACCTTAGCTTTAGTAATCATAGGCTTGTCAACCTGGACCGGGTCTGTATCATCAAAACCATTTCGAGCAATGAAAGCTCTCCAACTATCATCATGTAAACTCAAGTGATAAATAATGATAAGTTTAATAAGTCCATGGTGGAACAGGCCACTATCAACCTTCTCCCTTTTAAACCTTTTCGACATTTTATATAGGCTATGCTGAAAGTAAACGGGCATATTCAACGAGTATCCCATAAAATTCATTAACAAACACAGGTGGTAGAGAAAGACGAGTCCATATCGACCCTCATAGGTCACAAATTGTTTGACTACCATCAAGGTATCATGCCATCATGGTTTAAATGCAGAGATGGGCATACCTCTGTCACAAGAAGTGACCTTTCGCGAGACGAATAGTAGCGTCCATGGCACCTCCTCAACCTTAGAATTTTTGAACCAACGCTATCCCAAGGAGGGTAACCCTGTAGCAGAACTAATAAACTTCTCATCGATGTCCAACTATATGTCACCCACCTTGGCTCTACAGCCATCGAAAGTCAAAGCGAACTGTTGTGCAACACAGAGATTAAAACCCTCGAATCGTTGTATAAAGGTCAACCAACCGTTATCCTCCATGTCTTTTCGGGCACTGTCGAACAGTAGGAAGGCTTGGCTACCGTTCGGCTCGATTCACACCACCAGTGCCATGGATCCGAGCACACGGTGAACGAGCCAGGGTTTGGGTCATATCATACATAGGAGCAGAGTGCACGAAGGGTTACCTGAGCTAACAGAGGTGAAACCGGGATAAGGGATAGGCATAAATGTCATCGTGCGAAGGTGGTGGAGCTTATCTGTACCATGCATAATAGTTATTACCAAAATACAATCGCTGGCTTATAGCTGTTCTACCCATTATAGTATAGTTCAACAGTCATGTCACTTGGCTGACCAATGAAACCAATGGTGAGTGTATAAACCAACACGCGCAATCAACGTTACACCATAGTTTTAATTAACATACAAATTGAAACCAATACCAAATGTTTAACCATGCGCCAATGTATTGTAACAACTCATATCAAGAGTTTAACCAATGTGCTAATGGGTCTTCATATAATCAAAATGCCAATAGTTTTGAAAACATGAACATAGGCATTATATTAAAAGATATATATAAAGGGTTTAACCATAACACCTATATATTTTCATGAAACCAATGGTCAAGTACGTCAAATAAAATGCAAATCCAAATGTCAATGCATTACAAACTCGATGAAACCAAGTCACACAATCAATACAAGAATGTCCAAAGAGTACAGATCAATAGTTTTGCCAGCTACATAATGATAAGTGAAATGTAAGTGCAGTGGGCATATCGACAAGGATAACGACATTTCAAATAATGATTTCAATGCGACTACGAAATACCAAGTTTTCATGCTTACAGTCGTGAAAACATAAACGAAGGTAAATGTGCAAATGTCGCAAAAATAAAAGTGTCATTTATTTGAATAATTGCGACGAAAAATTGATGTTTGCAAAACATTAGTGTAGGCAGCTTATAGGACAGTGGAAAAATGTGAGTTGGCTGCCAACAATGGCGACACACTGGTAGAAGCAGTTATCTCTGCCAAAAGGAACAAATTCAGATTAGGACAGCAAAAATAATTTCAACTCAAAAATAAAAACCAAAAAATTGTATAAACATCATCATTAACCAACTATTCCAGCAGTGTTTCAAAAGATGAAAACTGATAACAGTCTTAAGACCAGCGAATCACGATATTAAAGATAAAATCTCCAATACAATTGGCATAGCCACTGCTTCCAGCAGGCGTCCATAGCCTCGACAGGGTTTCCATTTAACCCACTCTGACATCTGTATCCTGCCAAGAAGTTCTGGATCAGAATAAAGGACATTAAAGAGGTTTCTTTTTTGCAAATTTTCATATACCCGACATTGCTTCACTATCAGCGGGCCTGTTTAGTACCTCGATGAAGTTGTCTTGGTGCCATGCATGCATTTACCCGTTGCCAGCAGACCTGTTCAGCATCCCGATGGGTTTACAAGCACTTCCCACAGCTCTTATTAATAATTTATTTTGTTTTGTTTTTTATAGATATATAGTCGAGCGGGGTGACGCTGAAAATTATGATATTTTAACATATTTTTTTATACCTCATCAGATTTTTTTTTTTTTGGAACTATCCTTTATTTAGATCCATAGATGTTTTATTTACAAAAACAACTTCCTAAGGCAGGGAGACACCCTCTGAGTCATTCCTTTACGGAATAGGGATAGCGTAAAAAGATAATAGATGACAAGCTTTACTCAGAGATCCAAATCAGTCATCTTCTTTCAAACAACAGACTTTTCCAACATAGATATAAATTTCAGAAATATACCATTGATGTTTGTACAAATTTTTCAAAATTTATTTCAGTGAAGGAAATTTCTATTGTCTTTATCTGAATATCTCACTGTACAGGTATGTGTACTTCAAAGAAACACAACTGATAAATTCAAAGAAAAAGAAAAAAAAAAAGCAAACGAAAAAGCAAACAAGAGAAAAATATATACATAATATACAAGGGTATTTATCAAGCACAGTATCTCTTCAGGGCTTGGCCATTCACCGGGGAGGTGTCAAGCTGCCCCTCAAGAGTGTGTAATCGAAAATAACTGGGACCCAACTTTTCAGCAATTAAAAATGGTCCAAGCCATAAGTTTTGAAATTTTGTGTGCTCTCCCTTTCCCTCGTGTGGTTTGTCCCACTTCAAGACGAGATCACCTACTTCAAAATTCCTATCAGAAGCAGAATTAGAATTGAACCAGCTTTTAACCAAATGTTGATGTTGTTCTAGCTTTCATTTAGCTTGGGCTCTTACTTTCTCTAGCTTCATCAAAGCATTAATTCAGTTTTCTAAAGGGGGACAATCTTCTTCTTGAACTTTCTGTGACAACTGTAGTGAAGGAAGAAGAACGTGAGGTGGAAGAATTGCTTCTCTACCATAAACGAGAAAAAAGGGGGAGTTGCCTACAACAGGTTTTGGCATTACCCTATCAGCCCATAGCGCGTTTAGCAGCGCATTGTGCCAATTTTTGTGATTTTCAACCACTGTTCTCTTGATGATTTTAATCAAGTTTTTGTTTGTGGATTCTGTCAATCTGTTGCCCTGGGGGTAATAACTAGAAGAATAATTCAACTTAATTCCCTTTTACAAAGAGAACTCGCTCATCTCAAGAGAGGAAAAGTAAGAATTATTATCGAAAACTAAACAGTCAGGGATACCGAAACGAGTTATAATATTTGAGTCTAGAAAGGCAGTTACCTGACTGGTGTTGACAGTTCTTAATGCAACAGCTTCAGACCATCGAGTAAAGAAATATGTGGCTGTCACAATAGACTTGTGTTGTTGTGAGGATGGAGGGTTAATTGTACCTATGATAGCAAGGCCCCACTACTGAAAAGGAGAATCTACTGTAACGAGCTGCAAAGGAAAGGTTGGTTTTTGTAACCTCCCTGATGCTTTATGACAGATGATACATTTACGACACAAGGCATGGGCATCTCTAAAAAGCGTGGGCCAGTAATAACCAGCTCTTAGAACCTTATGAGCAATGGTGTCACCACCAAAATGACCACCAGCTTCTCATGCATGCAACTCGAGCAAGACTTTTTCTGCTTCGTCCTTTTCGAGACAGCGCATCAGTATGCCATCAAAATTTTGACAAAACAAGATACCATTAACCCGATGAAAGGAGGAAGACTTCAGTCTTAACGCTCTTCTTTTGGAGGGGTCAAGGTGACGGGGGGTTGACCCATGTTCAAGACAGAACCTTATATTGTCGTACCAAGGACTAACAGGGTTTTGTGCGCAACAGATTAAACTTTGAATGCTTTGCCCTAGGTTTGACGTATCGCTTTCTTCTTGCTATCCTGCTTCTGAATCAACAACTAACTTGCACAACCCTTGGCCTCTCACTATCTGAGCTGGGGTGATTTCTAGGTCATACTCTTGTAAGGAGGTGACCCAGTTAACTCTCTTTTCTCCTAGTTCCTTCTGCACTAACAGGTTCCTCACGGCTGGGTAGGGGACAATAACTTTCGTCCTTGACTTCAAAAGATAGGACCGGAAGTGCTTAACTGCTTTGAAAACAACATAGGCTTGCCGATATACCGCTGGGTAATTAAGTTCAGCGCCTTTGAAAGCATATCTCATAAAGTCAATGGGTACTTCATTGTTTTTATCATTCTTTTGGGTTAGGACGGCGGCATAGGAACGGTCAGAAGCAAAAGTGTAGAGTGTAAAGTATTGAGAAAAATCTGGGCTCATGAGAGACGGAGCATCTATTATGGCCTTCTTTATTGCATTAAAAGCTTGATTTTCTAGGGGTCCCCAGTGATATTGGGTGTCTTTCTTAATCAAATTCTGTAAAGGCCTGACCATTTCGGAGAAACTAGGGACAAATTTTCTCACGAAGTTAATCTGGCCTAAGAAAGACTGCATGGATTTTTCGGATGTAGGACGCGAATTTTTGCGATGAATTGAGTCCTTTCGGGGTCAATAATCATCCCTTCACTAGACACAATGAATCCTAAGAGTTTACCCTGTTCTACTGCAAAGATGGATTTTTGGGGATTCAAGGAGATGATGTATTTACGACATCGCAGTAGGATGGCTCGTAAGTGAGCTAGATGATCATTTTTGTTTTTAGAAAACACAGTCACATCATCTAAGTAAACTACAACAAATTGATTGATTAATCCTCGGAAAGCAATGTCCATTGCTCTCTCAAAGGTGGCTCCAACATTAATCAAGCCAAAGGGCATTTTATGATAAGCATAAGTGCCCCACAAAGTACGGAAGGTAGTTTTAAGTTGGTCTAGTGGAGACATCAGGACTTGGTTGTACCCCGAGAAACCATCTAGTAAAGATAGCCTCTCAAAACCAGAAACCTGTTGAAGTATCTGTTCCATGGGCGGGACAGGATAGTTGTCTTTATCAGACGCCCTATTAAGGTTTTGGAAATTGATGAAGAATCGAATTTCCCCATTTTTCTTCTAGACTGGGATGAGGTTAGAAACCCACTGAGTTTGTCTAACAGGAAAAATTATCTTAGCATTTAGGAGCTTACTGAATTCTTTTTGAACGGTCACTTCGAGCTTGGGGTGCATCTTCCTCAGTTTTTGTTGAAAGGGTAAGGTTTGGGGCTTCGTAGGGATGACATGTTGTATGATACTAGGGTCGAAAGTTTTGAGGTCATCATACATCCATGCAAAGACATCTTTAAATTCTTTGAACAAATTAATGAATGCATCTTTTTCTTATTGAGAACATCCCAACCCTAGATTAATGCACTGAGGATTTTCATTAGTTCCTAAGTTTACTTTTTCATAAGATAACAAGGAACTATTGGTTTTACAATTGATCGTCTTTTTAAATTTATCTTGAAAATCGTAAAACTTTTCTAATCTAATTACAGATTTAGGGATCGAGTTTACCATATCCGATGAAGATTCAGGAGTTCTCGAATCTGGTATTACCGTGAAATCACGCAAATTGTCGTCGTGCATGTGTTCGTCTATCATCGCTCCTTGAAAGGTTTCTTCCATGTGCAGAAAGTTAATAATCTGTTGATCATCGTCAAAGACTCTCCAGTTCTTGATGTTGTCGGGAATGGATGGCCAAAACAATAGCTCAACTGAGAATGCATCTGGGGACAAGCCTTCTACAGGAAGAATTTTAGAAGCTACATTAGCTAATAAATCTTCTTCAGAGTTATTCAATCTAGGAATAGAATTTATATTGAAAGCGGAAAATTTATTCATTAAATTCCAAACCTCAGATTGGTAGCTTTTGAGATGCGGAGACAGACAGTGGATAGAATCTCTTACCTGTCTAACCACTATTTTAGAGTTTCCAAAGAAGGTTAAATTTTGAATGTCCATATCCAAATATTTTCTAAGGCCTTGCAGTAAAGCCTCATATTATGCAGTATTATTAGTACATTCAAATTCCAATCTACATGAAATTAATGTTTTGTTACCTGTCGGATCGATAATAACGCAGCCTGCTCGAGCTCCTTCTTTGGACTTTGAGCTGTCGAAATACAGAGACCAAATTTGATTTGCATCAGGTACATGGGACCTTGGTGTGGAAGCTGTTGGCTGCACATATGCTACAATTTCGGACTGCTATTCTGGATTGGTGATAGCTGAAGCCTCGGCCATGAAGTTGACGAAGAAGGTGTCCATCCCTTGTATTTCAGGTGAATCAGTAGAAGGTGTATATGGTTCGTTGGGATCATTCAAATTAGTGGTCGTGAACTTAAGGTAATGCTCACGATTTACTCTGATTTTATTAGGATTTTCGTTCTCTGGAAGCCATAGATGGGACCAATCTGTTGCGAAATAACCATGTAGCTACTCCGACCAGTCCCTGCTTAAAAACAGACCATACACTTCTGGAATATCCACAACAATTATATCAATAACTTGATGAACCTTGGGGTTAGACGATAATCTAATAAGCACATTCTTTAGTTCACCTATAACTTTGACATTTGTCCGATCAAGTTGTATGATTTTTAAAGTCGAGGGTTCAACTTCAGCGTTAATCTTCTAGCATACAGACCAAGGCATCACATTGGATGACGCTCCTGAGTCTACCATACAATTGTGCACGTTTCTATTAAAGATCTCGAAAGTTAATAGAAATGGAGGTACATTTTTGCGAGTACTAGGAGTAGTAGCTTGTGGCTTTTTACTCGCAGTTTCTAAGCCTACTTTATCTACATTATTTACATTATTTACATTACTTACAGGAAGGCTTCCTTTATCTTGAGTATCAGGATTATTTTTAGTAGAAGTCTTCTAGGGAGCTTTGTTCTGCACAACCTTGTTACCATTAGAGTTACCATTTTTGCCATTTTCTGAAATATTTTGCAACATTTTTTGTAGTAAAAATGGAAACTTCAATAACTCATAAATACAAATGTTAGCCCTTAACTTTTTAAGATATTCAACAACATCATAATCTAAGTTGGGGTTCACATTACTCTGTTTAGTCTCAGCTGATTTAGATTGCTTTGGAGGCGAAGTTGTAGTGTTTTCGATAGAAGGTTTGTTTGTTGTCTTACTCCTGGTATTATAAGGATGAACTGTCTTGAAGTTAGCTTGAAAGATGCTATCCGAGAAGTGTCCGAAAATGTTTGGAGAAGACTCTTCTTCTTGAACTGTTTCTTGTTCAACTACCTCCTCAGGAATTTCAGGAGGCATAAAGTTATCTTGGGCTTCTAGAATTGTTTGAAGGGCGCATTGCAAAATTTCTAGATTTAGGCCTTCTGTGGTTGGATTAGGTTGGTTGGAGGGAAAAGGTTTTCGGAATGGGGGTTTGTAAGGCCCTTTGCTCAAGGAAGCTTCTTCGGTCGACCTTTTCAAGTCTATAACTTGATTTGACAGTTTTTGAACAACTTTAGTTAGGTTTTCCAAATCAGAGCTTTCAGGTTGTGTTTTATTTTGAGTAGGTCTGGGGAGGATCTCGATCTTCTTTTTGGAAGAAGAATTAGTCTCATTTTCATTGTTAGTAGAATCCTTAAGACTAAGTATGTCTTTTTCGATCTGGCTGGCCTCCTCGAAGGCTTCTAACAACGTAGCTTTCTTAGATCGTTTAACCCAAATAGCTATACTTTGATGCAAAGCTTTGGTGTAGTATGCTATTATAAGACTCTTAGCAGGCATAGAATCTATAGGGATTCAGTTTTTAAGTGTTAAGAATCTTTGATTAAAGTCTTTAACTTTTTCTTTTGGGTTCATTCTTAAGCTAGAAAGATCCATGACTAGGACTTCCGGAGGTTTACCATCTCCGAACTTTTCCAAAAAGCATGACTCAAACTTTTCTCAAGACACGATGGTATGGGGTTGTTGGGCAAAGTACCATGTGGATGCATTGCCCTAGAAATTATATGGGAACAACCTACAGACAACGTCTTCATGTTCGACATTGCGGAGTCTTATGGCTAACATAAAAATTTTGATGTGATCTTCAACAATCTATTTTGAGTCAGGATCAAACTTGGGAAGCCATTTCTCTGGATGCTTAGGTAGAGGATGTTGAGCTCTAGGTACATCTATGGCATCCTGATCAAGACATGGTCTAGCAGATTTGTTCTGATTTGCCATTGGGGTAGTGGGTGTGGAAGGCTGAGAAGGGGAATTGTCTTCGCCAGAAGAATCTCCTCTGAAAGAGGAAGGAGATGATGGAGGTGGTGAAGGGGGTATCCCGAATCCTCCTGCAGTAGGATTTNATGCTTAGGTAGAGGATGTTGAGCTCTAGGTACATCTATGGCATCCTGATCAAGACATGGTCTAGCAGATTTGTTCTGATTTGCCATTGGGGTAGTGGGTGTGGAAGGCTGAGAAGGGGAATTGTCTTCGCCAGAGGAATCTCCTCTGAAAGAGGAAGGAGATGATGGAGGTGGTGAAGGGGGTATCCCGAATCCTCCTGCAGTAGGATTTGGGTTTGGATCCATAGGATTCACAGTGAGGTTAGTGTCTCCTAACTGTTCCCTGATATCAGAGAAGTCCAAAGGTTGACCCCACGGATGGTTAGGTTGCCTCAAATGGGCTAAGGCACTATGTGTTTTTATAAGAGATTGACGAACGATCTCTTGTATGTCACCGCCTGTAGGATTAAGGGTTGATGGCTCAACTATGATCTGTGGATCGTTGGTTGAAGTAGTTGCTGCTTGAGGGGGAATATTATCGTTTGAATGGATTCTAGTCACTATAGGTGAGCGATTAGGTGGTGGAGAAGTCTTGCGACCACCTCGTGTCATTAATTAAGTTCAGGCCCTCCTTCTAGTGCCAGTTGTTGACGGGCGAAATCGACCGTCTATCAACTGGAAGAGTGGAACCGGTCCAGGGTTGTCTAATAACCCAAGTCGTTTGGGATGAACCACGCTGACGGGTTTAGCGGCTCCGTTAGCCGATCTAAGGTCCTAAGAAAACAAAAGAAAAATTAGTCTAAACTAACTAATCTAACTAAAACTAACTATTAAAAAAAACTAAACTAATCTAACTAACTATATATATACAATCTACTAACTAATACTATACTAACTCTAACTAATTAACTATCTAACTACTAACATCAATAAATATTATTCACAAAATGTACACTATCTACAATTTACAGATTTAAATAAAACCTGAAAAACTCATTTATATTTTGCCCTAAGACAGAGAAAGATATTTTTTTTTATTTTATAATTTTATGAACAGAAATAAAATAGAAAACTGACTAAACTAAATCACTAATCTAAACTACAAATATATCTAACTAAAATACTAATAGTATACTAACAAATTAATGAAAATAAATTACAAACTGACCTAGAGAAATAATCCAGATTTTCCCTATGTATGATGATTGTTTTAGCTAATCGGAGGGAGGAAACCTGCACCAAATTATCCAAGAGCTTCTCATAAATGATAGCTGCAGTGCTCTTCAAGTGTGATTATAGGACAAACACGACATAAAAATCACAACAATCATATGATCTATAAATTTCCACAGTTAGATAAACCTGTATGCAAAGACTTATACTAAATCATTCAATTGATGAAGAAGAGAAATCTGTCATTCATTAACTGAACAAAGTAATTGCTGTATTTTTTAAAGTAATGAAAGAAATCAGATATGGATCACATTAATTAAATCACATCATCTTGCAATAGACTATGATAGCTAAATTAGTCTATAATCAATTACAAATGACGTGCATAAACTTGAAACAAAAGTATGATATTATGAAAAGCGAAAGCTGTAGCAGAACATCAACTTCTGTCTCAGTTTGTATTAAAAATCCATAGCCTGGTTCTCCCACATGTGAGGATGCTCCTTATTACAAAAAATACTAAGTATTGAAAGGTTTTTCACAGGGTAAAACCTCCCTGTGGAAGTTATCAAAATCTGTTTACATAAAATCTGGGAAGATATCCCAAGTTTAACTAAACTAGGAACCTAAAATAAAACTAAAATACAGAAATATCTTCTAGACTGTCCAGCATGCCCAATGCAATTCGGATGTACCTGAAAAGGGTAAAAAATGGACAAGTTAGAAGGATCCTTTATTAATAAAATAATAAAAATCTAATTCTACAGACTAGCTACAGAATCTTGCGATTCTGTAGCTGGTCTAAATAAGACACAGAATCAGCATTAAAATCAATTGAAAATATTTCAAAGAATTAAATTCAATTAACATCCAATAGCCATTTGAAAACGAATCAATGAATTTGAAATTGTTACACCATTCGAAATCAAACAGGATGAAGGTCAATCAAATGGTTACAGAGATATGCGTACTCTGTTTCTTTTGTTACCATAAAATCGAACGAACAGAATCATAATCTATAGTTGTGAAATCGTTTGATATCAATTTGAAATTAATATAATCAAAACAAATTGTAGGCAATTGTTACGCTACCTTATAAACAGAAGATACAATCGAATCCAACAAGATCATTTTCAAATCGTTATAACTATAATGACATAGCAAACGATTCATGCCAAGAGTGGATTAACTCAAACTGGTCCAAAAATCAACTCAAATAAAATCATAACAAGATCAATTAATTGGTAATAGAATTCGTAAGAATTACACGATCGTCTATTATTGCAAATTGGGAAAACAAGATCGATTGACTTTGATCAAAATCGTTCCATTCAAATGAATCATAACCGGATTTGATAGAGATAAACTAGGTTGACCATTTTGTTTTACAAATCAAACAGAGCAGTAATTATAATACGAATCCAACTCATAAAACAATCTTGCCAACTCGAGATATGGGATAATCCAATCATAATAAGAGCGAATCAAACAATTAAGGTTTTAACATATTTATTACGAATCAAAACCATTCCACGATTCGGGCGCATTTGCACAGGCTTAAATGAGAGCATTATTTTCATACGAAACAGAGTAGTTCTTTCCAACTTGAAACCGAACAGAGTTGTATTCCTGTTTTTAGAAGATTACATGACAGAGAATATTAAAATATCATAACCACCAAACTCATTGAAATCATTTTCCAATCACAGCATACGAATCATAACGAAATCAAATCCAAACATGATCGTATTCTAAGTTGAGCATGAAAAACTTCCTGTTCAGAGTAGATACAAAACGAATTCAATTGAAAGCAAACCATCAGTTTTGTTAACTTAATCGAACAAATCAAATCCAAATGAAGACCATTCAAATCCAATAAAAATCTATCAATGGCTAAACTGAGAATAATCAAATCATGTATCCAAAACAAAATTCCATTTATTTTTAGTAAAGAGAAAAATATATAGGATGAAAACATTATGGTAGAGTCATTTCGAAATATAAACAGAGCCATTCGAAAACCAAATTCAAATCACTATATTAATCCCGGTCATTCACAAAACTAAAACGATATCAAAATCCATACCTATATGGCGAGCAGATGGCTTGATCATGGCAACTTAGAGTTGACAACGACTGTGGCCGATTCAATATTCTTGAAAACGATGGAGCCAGTTGTCTTCTGCTTCCTATCAGTTGCTTGGAGCTTGTCTCTTTGACTGGTCAAGACTGCAACTTGACTTTCCAGTGACTAGATTTTTGATTGGAGTATGGGAACGTCGATGTAGTATCGTTCCAACCACAAATCACATTGGTCACAGGACGACTGTGTGGGCTTCGAAAGTGCAGGTGAGGGTTTGATTACATTTCCAAGGGTTTCATTAGGCAGTTTGATGCCAGGGTAGCTAGGATTATTCCTTAGGCAAGGGGGAAGACTCGTCACGAAATCATAAGGTGGTTCGGGGCATAAACCCTGTGAGTAAGGGTACTCACTGGCTAGAAAACATTCTATGTCAAAATTCGAATCCTCACTAAGGACGATGGGCTTCTTCTCAACAGAGGGTTTAGGTTTATTCCTAGCCATCCTCGAAATAAGCAGAGCGTTCTTTTTACCCTTAGCAATAATAGTAGGTTTTGCCTTGGCCTTTTTGCTTGCAGGCGTTTTTATAGCCTCGGCCTTCTCTGCTACAACGTCTGGTAAGTCAACATCAGGGTTGGCCGAGGGTTTAGGAGAGGGAAGTAGGACATGGAAGGGCACGGGTGGCCCGGCCTTAGCTTCAGTAATCATAGGCTTGTCAACCTGGACCGGGTCCTTATCATCAAAACCATTTCGAGCAATGAAAGCTCTCCAACTTTCACCGTGTAAACTCAAGTGATAAACAATGATAAGTTTAATAAGTCCGTGGTGGAACATGCTACTGTCAGCCTTTTCCCTTTTAAACATTTTCGACATTTTACATAGGCTACGCTGAAAGTAAAAGGGCATATTCAACGAGTATCCCATAAGATTCATTAACAAACGCAGGTGGTAGAGAAAGACGAGTCCATATCGACCCTCATAGGTCATGAATTGTTTGACTACCATCAAAGTATCATGCCATTGTGGTTTAAGTGCAGAGATGGGCATACCTCTGTCACAAGAAGTGACCTTTCGCGAGATGAACAGTAGCGTCCATGGCACCTCCTCAACCTTAGAATTTTTGAACCAACGCTGTCCCGAGGAGGGTAACCCTGTAGTAGAACTAATAAACTTCTCATCGATGTCTAACTTTATGTCACCCACCTTGGCTCTATAACCATCAAATGTCAAAGTGAACTGCTGTGCAACACAGAGATTAAAACCCTCGAATCGTTGTATAAAGGTCAACCAACCATTATCCTCCAGGTCTTTTCGGGCATTGTCAAACAGTAGCAAGGCTTGGCTACCGTTCGGCTCGATTTGCACCACTGGTGCCATGGAGCCGAGCACACGGTGAACGAGCCAGTGTTTGGGTCATAGCATACACAGGAGCAGAGTGCATGAAGGGTTACCCGAGCTAACAAAGGTGAAACTGGGATAAGGGATAGGCATAAATGTCATCGTGTGAAGGTGGTGGAGCTTATCTCTGCCATGCATAATAGTTATTTCCAAAGTACAACCACCGACTTATAGATGTTCTACCCATTATAGTATAGTTCAACAGTCATGTCACTTGGCCGACCAATGAAACCAATGGTGAGTGTATAAACCAATGCGCGCAATCAACGTTACACCATAGTTTTAATCAACATACAAATTGAAACCAATACCAAATGTTTAACCATGTGCCAATGTATTGTAACAACTCATATCAAGAGTTTAACCAATGTGCCAATGGGTTTTCATATAATCAAAATGCCAATAGTTTTGAAAACACAAACATAGGCATTATATTAAAAGATATATATAAAGGGTTTAACCATAACACCTATATATTTTAATGAAACCAATGGTCAAGTAGGTCAAATAAAATGCAAATCCAAATGCCAATGCATTACAAACTCGATGAAGCCAAGTCACACAATCAATACAAGAATGTCCAAAGAGTACAGATCAAAAGTTTTGCCAGCTGCATAATGATAAGTGAAATGTAAGTGCAGTGGGCATATTGACAAGGATAACGACAGTTCAAATAATGATTTCAATGCGACTACGAAAGACCAATTTTTCACTCTTACAGTCGTGAAAACATAAATGAAGGTAAATGTGCAAATGTCGCAAAAATAAAAGTGTCATTTATTTGAATAATTGCGACAAAAAATTGATGTTTGCAAAACATTAGTGTAGGCAGCTTATAGGACAGTGGAAAAATGTGAATTGGCTGCCAACAGGTATAAAGAAAGAGTGGTAGAAAAAGGGTATTCTCAAAAGGAAGGTATTGATTTTCATGAGATATTTTCATCATTTATGAAGCTTGTTTCAGTTCGTATTGTGTTAGCACTAGTTGCTTTACTTGATCTTGAGTTAGAGCAACAAGATGTTAAAACAACATTTCTACTTGGAGATTTAGATGAGGATATATATGGAACAACCAAAAGGGTTTGTTCAGGATCACAATAAGAGGTTTGTTTGCAAACTCAAGAAGTCATTGTATGGCCTAAGAGAGTCTCCTGGGCAATGGTACAAGAACTTTGATTCCTTCATGGTGAACCTAAATTTTACAAGAAGTGAATATGATCATTGTGTTTACTTTAAAAAGTTGGAAAATGACATGTTCATTAGTTTGGTGTTACATGTTGATGACATGCTTGTGGAAAGAAAAAGCATGGTTGAAATCAATAGGGTAAAGGCTCAGTTGGATAGGGAATTTGATATGAAGGATCTAGGAGCAACAAAACAAATCTTAGGCATGGAGATACACAAAGACAGGAAAAATGGTAAGTTGTGGTTATCACAAAAAAAGTGTGTGGAGAAAATATTTATGAGATTTGGTATGAATAATGTGGAACCCGTACGGATCCCTTTGGCTTCCCATTTCAAGGTTTCTTTAGGTTTATGTTCTGGTAATGAAAAAGAAAAGGATTATATGTCTCGTGTACCATATGCTAATGCAGTGCAAAGTTTGATGTATGCGATGGTGAGTACTACATCAGATATTTCACATGTCATTGGTGTTGTGAGTCGATACATGGTAAATCCAGGAAAAGTGAATCGGGAAGCAGTGAAATGGGTGCTTCAATATGGATGAAATGGCATCAACGTTTGGGTCATATGAGTGATAAAGGGCTTAAGGTACTAGTTGATCGTAAGTCACTTCCAAGTTTGAAGTTTTTTGAATTTGAATTTATGTATTGTGTCTTTGGAAAACATTGTAGACATAAGTTTAAAATAGGAAGACATATAAGAAAAGGTATCCTTGATTACATTCATTCATATGTTTTGGGACCATCCCCTATAGTTTATTTTGGAGGATCGTCATATTTGTGACATTTATAGATGATTACTCTAGAAAGGTTTGGGTCTATTTACTTAAAATGAAATATGACGTACTTAATACTTTTAAGAAATTCATATCTTTCATTGAAAAGAGAACTGATAGGTCAATCAAATGTTTAAGCATAGATAATCAAGGTAAGTTCACATCTATGGAATTTGAGAAATATTGCAAGGAAAATGGGATCGAATGATATAAGACCACGGTTTATACTCCTTAGCAAAATGGTGTTTTTGAACACATGAATAAGACTCTTCTAGAGAGGGAAAGAAGCATGCTCAGTAATTCCAATATGCAATAGGAATTGTGGACAGAAGCAATTTTTACAACATGCTATCTGTTAAATCGGTCGCCCTCAACTGCAATAAACTGTAAGATTCTAGAAGAGGTATGGACAGGTCATTTGTGTGATTTTTCAAATATGAGAATATTTGGTTGTGATGCTTATGGTATTATTTATAAAGATCAACGTTCTAAGTTACATTCTAGATCAAAGAAATATGTATTTGTTGGTTATGGTGATGGAGTTAAGGGGTACATATTGTGGGATCCTACTACTCACATACTCATCATAAGCAAAGATGTATTATTTGATCAACCCTTACTCTTAAAATCATAACTGGTAGGTGTTGAAGTGAGAATAGAACAGATACCTCAACAAATTTAGTTGGAAACTCAACCATCTTTAGAAAGCGAGGAGCATGAAGAAGTTCCAGAAGAAGAAGATGAAGATGCAAAAAAATCAACGACACTGAGGATATACCTCAACCATCTCTAAGGAGATATTCACAGGTCAAGAATCCTCCCACAAGGTATGACGATTATGTTTCATCGGTGGCTTTAGTTTCTATTGATGGAGAACCTAGTTGTTTTCAAGAAGCAATTAAGGTATCTGAAAGTGCTCAATGGAAGAAATATATGAAATAAGAAATGGATGCCTTAGAGAGGAATAAAACATGGTACATGGTATAACTTCCAAAGGATAGGAAGGTTGCCGGCCATAAGTCGATATACAAACTAAAAAAGGGTGTTGGTGATAAAGTCGAAAGGTTTAAAGTAATACTGGTAGAAAAAGAGTATTATCAAAAGGAAGGTATTGCTTTTCATGATATATTTTCACCAGTTGTGAAGCTTGTTTCAGTTCATATTGTGTTAGAACTAGTTTCTTTACTTGATATTGAGTTAGAGAAACTAGATGTTAAAACAACATCTCTACATGGGGATTTAGAAGAGGATATATATATATATATGGAGCAACCATAGGGGTTTGTTCAGGATAATAATAAGAGGTTTGTTTGTGTTATAACCCTAAATTGCACCACACATGCTTACCTGGAATCAGGCCAACTCATATCCCTTCTTTGCCAAAGCATTGTTGAAGAACTCTTTGAAAATCGTCTTTTATAAAGGCCCATGTGCCCTAATCCATTACTGCATGTGTGTACATGCTGGCTGACCCAAAATAGCCCACGTGGACCAACGAAAGCATGAAAAAAAGGAAAGTTGCCGACAGAACAAAAAGATATGGGTGAGTTAACTGAAACTCCCGGCTATGCATGGCCGAGGGTTTGTCCAAATACCTAGGTCCTTCTAGCCTATAAAAGAAGGGGTAGGGGTCCCATTTGGAAGAGGAAAAATATAGCAAAGAAACTCTGCCCATTTACATATTCCCATTGTCCCAACCCTTTAGCCTTTCCCTATGCTAAAGGAGATTCAAAGCAAAGCAGTTGAAGGACACAAGAAGAGGAGCCCAGGATCAGGTTCAAGGAGCAGTGACCGGTCTCAATTTTTGTAAGTTGACTCATTCTAAGTAATAAAGAGAATGCTTTTCCCGTCCCAATTCATGAACTGTTTATAGTTTGATCAGTATATGTTTGGATTTCTAACCCATTAGTATATAAGTAGTATGCATGCATAGTTGTTTCTTGTCTTGTATGTAGGTCAACTTTGGAAGGAGTATTGTGAACAAGTAATCGAGCACAACGAAGAATCGACATCAAATGCTAGGAATGAGGTAGGTTGATCTTTCCATGCATTTACTAAGAAAAGGGGATTTAAATCTAGGGATGAACGTAGAAAGTAATTTCTATTCGGTCATATCTGCATGCAAAGTCTGAACTCTATTTGCTAGTCCGTAGGGTGTTTTTTCCCAACAACACAATTGACAACCATACTAGGGAAACTCTCTAGGGTTCCTGGAATTTTATTTAGTTTTTGGGTAGTTTTAAAGACTAGCTTTTCTTTCCTGTCTTTTATTTTTAGTTTTTGTAAGGTCTGAGCTAGTAGCGACTCTGGTTTTCCATACCAGCTTTCCCTGAATTTTGCTTGAATGTGTTTTTCGGGACCCACAGAGGTACATGCAGCCTGCATAAGGTCTGCATGCGTGTACCCGTTCCCTACCCTCTTACAACCTGCATGTGAATGCTAGCTATAGAGGTAGCAGTAGCATGTAGAGTTCAGAGAACCTCAGAGGCAGTAATCCTCTTCCTTGTCAGAATCACACATTCTCGGGGGGTTTTCTTGAATTTTGTCTGAGTCTTGTTTGCTAGCAGTCCTATCTCAGATTGTTTTTACTTTATCAATATCAGTGGTCTCTTCCTGGTTTGGTCGGTCTGTTTTCATTTTTTCTCAGAGTTTAGATATACACGTGACCTGTACAAAGTCATCCCACGTGTACACGCACTCTGTCTCTATCCAGAGCACGTTCACACGCGTTCTGTTTGATTAATAGTCGTGTTCTTGTGCAGGATACTTTTTGTTGAGCGTAAGAAAGTCATCCTTTCCCTTGATAATAATTTTTCCTCTCAGGCATTTGAATCTCTGTGTGAGCAGTCAGTAGCTTAGGATTCATCTTACCCTTAGCCTGCTTTTTCTTAGTTAAAAAGTTGTGATAAAAAAAAAAAAAATTAAAGGTTTTTTAGACAAGTGTGAGAGTCATTGTTTTTAAAATTGCTAGTGTGTGATTTTTGACCTGATTCTTTGCAATCTGCGATTTAGGCCAGAATTGTTTTTCTTGGTTTTTTGCTTGTCGGTATTTTTCCTTTCTTGCTTTACTAGCATTTAAATAAAAAAAATCTCTTTCATTTTCTTATTTGGTTGAAGATTGTGTTTTTGCATCATTAGCCAGATAAAAGTCTTTTATTTCATAAGTTTTTGCAGTTTACTTAGAGCATAAGTAGCTTGTATTCTAGTGAAATTTCTTTCGAGTTTCCTGTCCAAAATTTTAGAAAAATTAAAAAATATTTCTTTTGAAAAGTTGTTGAAATTTTGCATTCAGTAAAAGTTTTGTTTCCAACTTTTTCATTCATTTTTTGCTTTTG
Source organism: Picea mariana (assembly GCA_032191745.1). Classification (NCBI taxonomy): domain Eukaryota; kingdom Viridiplantae; phylum Streptophyta; class Pinopsida; order Pinales; family Pinaceae; genus Picea; species Picea mariana. The sequence goes on along the minus strand of JASDQU011400630.1, from coordinate 14,811 downwards.
TCTTTTACACATCATCAGTTTCACCCTCATACCCCTTGACATAAGGCAAAGCCATAAAATTAACGCTAAATTTAAAATCTACTAGACTTTTATGTTTATAGGGTTCACAAAGTAGTTCAGGACTAGGGCCTTGGATTAGGTTGGAGAGTAAATTCTTCAAGGCCATTTAAAATCAAACATTGGAGTCTGAGATAGGGAGTGTCTAAGTCTAGTGTCGTGAAAGTTATCCGGGACCCCCCTTCTAACACAGGGGATAAACATGAGGTCGTGTGCGGAAAGGTAGTAGAGATAACCCCTCCAAAGCTGGACCAATCGTAGTGGAGAACACATATAGAGAGCTTGTTTTGGGATTCCTTCGTTTGCATTTTCCATAGGGATTCATGGGTCTCGAATCCGTTTGAGGTCCTCAGTTGTCTTCCAGAACATTTTCTCTCGATACCCTTAATAGGTTTCGGGCTCGATACCCTGCTCATTGTGGTCTACCCGGCTTTCGACTGTACCCGCCTGGTGACTGTTCGCGTGCTGGCAGCTTAGTTGCCAATATTTTTAGGGACATACACAGGTGACTGCAGGGGTATACCGCGGTACCTAGGACAAACATCAGGCCATGCTTTGCAGAGTATACTTGGAGGGTGCTTCCGTGTTCGAGTTGCACTTGCACCGATAAGTTGCTCTAGTGTTGGTTGTTGTAACTGTTCTTCCAATTAATTTAGTGTTTGTTTGTATTATCTTCTAGGGAATTTTTTTTAGTGTGTGTTACTTTTGAATTTTTTAGACTACCTTAGAGTGTCTTGGATATTCTAACACAGTGGAGGATACCGAGCTCCGCCGGTCACAAAGGCTTCTTGGCCTGTCGCTGGTTACACTGGAGCCACCCCCGCCACCATTAAGAGAAAGCTAGACCAACAAGGGTCTTTTGAAGCGACTGGGTTACAAACCATTGTGCCCGAACAACCCCCAGAGGAATTGACCATTTCGGACCTTGAAGCAACCGCTCTTGACCCGGTTGAAACCCCAACCACTGATTTCTTGGCACCTTTCATTGTACTAATCCAATTTTACGAGCGCCAGACAGTGTCGCACACAACAATGGAAACAAATGTTGTTACTCCTTCTGGGAATTCTTTAATTCCCACCACGGTTGTCACCACGAGAGAGATTTCATCTCCTAACCCACCATCATCGGTCCAAGCCACCATGGTCTCAATTGCAACTACTTCRCACAGTGGTCTGAACTCATCTTTGGCGGTGGCCATAACCCCTTTCACACCTAGTGCGACATGCCCTCCGTTCTCATACGGGATGCCTAGTTTGGGTACAAGTCATTTACTTTCCTAGTCCACTTTACAGACTTTGGGTCTGGGGGYAGGGATATCTAGCGCACCTCTGCAAGGTCACATGGGGGGTACTCCTATCCCTTTTAATGCTTTTCCTTATGGAGGAGTTCATATCCCTCCTTCATCCCCTTCACTCTGTGGCTCACATTAGCAATCTGTCGGGCAACCTACACACAATAGTTTATTTGGAATGGGGAGTCAAGGACCACCTTCGCATAGTATGCCGGTAGGTTCGACACCATTTTCCTGGAATGAAATGTTTGGTAATAACACCTTCTCGTCAGCCACTTTCCCGACTGGAGGTAACCCAATTTTTGGACAATCTACTCTTGTGCAGGGTATTATTCCTGCACAGGGGGAAAACCTAGCAGGACCTTGGAATTCAGGGCAAGGATCTATTCCCTCCTCTGGAATGTCGATCTGGGGTAATTCTTTCTACAATCAATGGAACCCTGAACAAACTACTATGTCTATCCCCACAGGACTGGCATGGGGTAATCCTTCCCAAAGTCCTTCGAATACAATGCATGCCCAACAATCTATGTCTTATTTGGGAAATCAGCCAATGATGTCTCCACATATGCAAAATCCTTATGCTAGCCAGGGCCATGGTTTTTACCAGAATCTGGGCTAGTAGCCAAACTTTTCCGGGCAACCTGGTGCCAGTCAAACTCCACGACCCTTTTTCCCAGGTTATCAACAACATCCCAAACTACCGTTCCTGGCAACTTTACACTTGCCAGATTTGGCAAGGTTGTTGAATGACCCTATTTGTCATGATCCGCATTGGCCTCCTATGCCGACAAAGTTGCCTTCGGACATTCCAAAGTTCGAAGCCAAGCCTAATGAAGATCTAGGAGATCATGTAAATACCTTTCATATTTGGTGCTCATCTAACTCATTGAAAGATGACTCCGTAGAGTTGCGATTGTTTCAACGTACTCTCATTGGGAGTGTCGCGAAATGGTACATTGAGCTCAATCGCTCAAGATACTCTTCTTTTGACGAACTGGCAATAGCTTTCCTTAACCATTTCCAGTTACCTGTGAGATACGACGTTGGCACAGAGCTGCTTGCCAATTTCGAATAGACAACAGCGAACCATATCTCTGATCACATCTGAGAATGGAGACGTCAGAAGAGTTTAATCAAGGTACCAGTCCCACTAGCATTCCTGCTAGAGTGGTTCCTTAATTCTTTGGTCCCACAGTTATCCAAAGACGTTGCAACGTCAGGATTTTTCTCCAAAGAAGATGCCATCACGAGGGCTCAACAGTTTGAGCTCATCTATTCTCAGTCTGGTTTATTATACAACATATTTCTAGATGCACCACGTTCAATACTGGATAAAACTAGACAGAGAGGTAGACCACATTCCGATGGTATTGTCGATTCAACACAAACCAAGCCCGTTGAGAAATTGACAAATCAGTTGTAGAAATTATCCATACAACACACAGCGGCCAGCCAAACTACTGCTTTGGCTGCTCTCCCTACCAAAATGTCATAAGTACACATAGTGCAGTCAACTAACCCAGAGGCCACCTAGAAGCCTGAAGGGATGAAAAAATAATGAAAGAAGGGTAAGGGGGATAAAAAAACCAACGATAATGCTGGCGGGGACAACACCGAAAAATAGAAGGTGAGATATCCATGTAACTTGTGCACGGAAGACCACCTGACCCATATTTGTCCTCGACTTGCAGAGGCCCAAAAGTTTGTCACACAACAACAATAGGCAGTGTTGACTAATACATTTTAACATGGGTAAAATCTAACTCAAGCCTCTACAAGCACGGAAGGGGGCGGCCAAGAAACCTGCCCACCTCCGAACAACCCTGCATCTATAAACATATATATGGTTAGGGGTGATTCTTTCATATCAACTATAGCGCACAATTATAGTAAACCAAATGGTTCTGAGAAGGGTAAATAAGTTGATCTCCCATATCTTCCTCTACAGATTGAGAAGACATTGGGAGAAACAATGACACACATTCCAAAAGGTGCATTTAAAAAATCTTCTCATAACCCAAATGCAAGGGCTGCCCATAACTACTTTGTGGTGGAAGATTTATCACAAAACCCTTGTGTGATGTCTGCTTTTGAGGTCCTCCAAAGCTTCCCTACTCAGAGGAAAGCCTTGTTAACCACTTTGGGCTCTACTGACTTAAAACCTCATCTGCCTTACCATGTAGCGTTTCAGATATTAGTGGCTTACCCCACAAAAACTTTTACTCGGAATATCTTCCGCACGGTGGTCGATGAGGGTTCCTCGACATGCGTTATGTCGTTGGCATTTTGGAATGCCATTGGCCAGCCCGTTTTGTCTCCATCACCTAATCTCCTCACTACTTTAGACGATCGTTCATTCTKACCACATTGAATCATTCCTTCTTTCCCCATGCAGTTAGGCGGGAAGACCGTGTGTGTCAAAGTAGAGGTAGTCAATGCTCCCCTCGACTACAACCTTTTGTACAAGAAAGAACCTGGGAAATTTTAGGAAAGCCTACTATGATTCCTTCATTGGGAGGAATAGGATTATTCATAGGAAAGTTGATAACCCTATGTGGAAGACTCACCTAGATGTCTATGAGTGCTCATGGAACTTCGACAGGCGAAGATTTTGAGGTTGTTAAATTTATTGAGAATGACACCCCATTTGCTATGTTACTAGGAAAAACCTGGATTGAGAAGGATCAGGCCAGAAGAAAAGAAGAGGAAGTCTTAGAACAGAAGAAGAAATAATTAAAAGATTTCATGACTAGGAGGATAGCGCACTTGATTGAGGAACATGAGAACATAGAGAATCTATTTAGAACCAAAAACTTGGATTTTGAAGTTGAAAGAACAAAAGAAGACTTAGAGAAGAGTGGAGCACCTACCCTAGACAGAGAAGAAGTATTGCCCTTGAACCCTATGAAAGAATCTCAACAACGCAAAGTTACTATTCTAAAAGGAGGTAAGAATTAGAATGGAAAGAGGAACATCGAGACGAAGATCATAGGGAAGAAGGCTAGAAAGCTCAGTAAGAAGAGAGCAAAGTTGCATAATGTTCCAGAGGGGACTTTGCAGAAGGAATATTTGCAAAATTTGCAAAATTGGAACTTCGTCGAGATATCAGAACAGTGCAACATGGTAGTGCACCATAGTGAAGCAATATAAATGTTGAAGGCATTATGAATGTTAGACCGATGCCCCCAAACATCTAGAACAATACTTACGATCGAAAATCTCGTCTTCAGACCATTGGGACCACGCCACAATGGATAGAACCAAATTGATGAAGGCCTCTTGTCTGTTGGAGAAGACCCGCTACATCGTTGTCTACTTATTCTGGTGACTGTTGCACCGAGAACACTTTTGCGAATTGTATCCAAGACAACTCATTTCTACTGTGCTGCATTTACTAAGATCGACACCTGTTCTATTTATTTGAGAACCCATTCATCAATCTAATTTATCTGATCTTGATCGTGTATGTCGGACAAAATCAGCGCAAATGAAAAATGTGTAGAATAAGTTCTAATCAATCTAATGGCCGAGAAAGTAATGTCCATTGGGATTCAAGCCTCGTCGACAAGAGGAGTGAAAGCCTCCTCGTCGACTGCTCACAGATCCAGACCATCCCGAGTTGCAACAAAGAAGAGAACCAAGCATCAAGATGACTTGGAGAACATGAAGGTAATCTCGACTATCCTTCTTTACTACATCCCGCCCTTGGCTGGCGCAGTGAGTCATGACAGTGTTCTGAGGGATTTCAATTATAACTTGGTTACTGTGTACCTCCCGAAGGTGATATGTGCAATGAGAACGCAACAATATAAGATCGCGACATTGAAATTCAGCGAATTCAACCTAGGGGACTGTAAGAACCACAATATGTTCGCCCCTCATAGATACTTGACTAGGATGAAGGGGAAGAACTCGAGGATAACCCCTGAACCATGGACTATGAACCTCATGTAGCCCACCATCCTGAATGTGATGAAGATTCCACATTTTGGAAGGCACCAATAGGTTAACACGTGTGTCAATCTCATGCTATCGTGCTACCACAACGACTATCTATGGAAAGACAAACGCATCATAGTCGATCCAATGTTGATTCATAGGATCACAAAATTGAGCATGCAGGGACCTGACCCATAGGATTTCTACATAGGGAACACTGCAGATCACGCACTTGCATAGTGGGAAGTTTGATGTATGCGATGGTGAGTACTAGACCAGATATTTCACATGTAGTTGGTGTTTTCAGTCGATACAAGGAAAATCCAAGAAAAACGCATTGGGAAGCAGTGAAATGGGTGCTTCGATATCTTAGAGGCACAAGAAATTATTCTATCACATAAGATGGTTCCAGATATTCAGTTTGTAGTTATGTAGATTGATATTTTACAGGTGTAACATCCCCAACCATCCATGCTGGCCCATGCTAGACCAGAGAACTCTTACATTCTCTCTGCAAAACATACTGTAACATACCCAGTATCCAACTGAACTATGCCACATAAATTTTTCGAAATACATACAATTAAAATATATACACATAAAACTCTTGCGGAAGAATTATATATAAAACATAAACATACAATACATATGTAAATACATAGATTCACACTGAAATAACAATAAATATATACATGCATCATATATAGGAGATACCCGTAAAAATAAACACAGTTATAACCGCACATATGATAATCCATAAAAATAAGTACGTAAATAACAATGCAGCATGTAAATTTATCACATAACTGACACTTATCTTGGTAAGAATGTCACCAACTACGTTCAGGCCTTCCACGAACCTCCCAGCCTTAGACTACACTGTTCATCACTCTCAATAGTGAGTCACCCCCAAGCTGGGACTAAACTCCACCTGGGTAAAGCGATTTCTAACCAGACTAAAGGCTCATAGACAACAAGAAAGACTCTATCTCAGGTGCCAACTCAAACTAACAACCTAAATTCCCTCATTCTCCACATGCCTATCCCACCCATGAAGTGTGTCCCTTCTTTTCTCAAGATTCCTTCGGCTACCCCACTTCCTTTCTGGGCTTTAGAAACATGCCAAGCATGAAGTCTCATAGCACTATAGYTGTAGTTTAACACCTCCAGGAAATCAATTCCCAGCAATTCTCTCACCCAAATAATTGGTCATGGGCCTCATGAACTACCTCTTCAATATCCCACAGGCTTGACAACCCACTTCTTTAGTCCATATCCCAAGCTAACCAGATAAACCAACAAAAAATAGCTATGGATACARGTTTATGTACAGTTATGAAGATACGAAAGATAGCTCAATGGGTGTGTGCATGATCATGGATGATTGATTGGATGACTAAATGATGGGAGGAATGATGGGAAGAATGATGGAAAAGATGGGAAAATGAACTAAGTCCCAACAATATGTATGCATGTCCCCAACTTGACACTTGTCATGTTGGGAGCTACTTTGGTCCCACTTGTTCCCAACTTTAGAACTTAGGATAAAATAATTATCCATACTTTATGATTTAAGAAATATTAATATAATATTCCTTTTTGGCTTCAACTCCCTAACTTATCCCCTTTTCCTTAAGTTTTAGGCCCCTCCCTTTCCCTAACTAGTGGATTTTAGTCCCCCATACTCTTTTATCGTGGTCGGTCTGCGCACAGTGATGTATTTTATATTAATTACAACACATATACAAAAATAGGCACATTGGCCTTTAACATMTAGGCTCTTCGGCCTAATMAAAAATAAGGATCCTAGCTTATAATAACTGGCTCACCGGCCTATAAAACATARCATATACACAAAAGGCTACCTGGCCTCAAAATTGCACGCACTCAAGTTGTTGCGCGTGATATCTAGGAAATGTGCACTATGCCATGAAATGTGCATACAAAATGATATCAAATAGATCACCATCTTAAGTACATTTTCATTTACATTACAATTGGGTTCGGCCTAGGGATATTACAATCCCCTAGCTGTTTAATTTTCTGGTCCAGAATGCGTACCAGATGCACTTGAAAAGTGCCTTCTTGCTCCACCTGAATCACATTCCAATCAATAACATGATTAGCATCAGGTATATATTTATTGAGTAATGATACATGCACTAGTACATACTGTAAAAATTTCGACGTTTTATTTCCGGCGTTATGGACAAAATTGTCCATATTGTTGCAAAATAGAGGAAATTTAAAAAAAAATATTCATATTTCCTGATAACATCGGTCTTGCCACGTTGATGTCTCTCTTCCACGTTGACATCTCTCTTGCCACGTTAACGTCTCTCTTGCCACGTTTTGCACCGGAACGTCGCTCTTGCCACGTTTGTGACATAGACATCATTCTTGCCACATTTGTGAAGATTGATGTCGCAATTGTGACGTTTTGGAAACTAGGTTTTCCCCTCCAATGGTCACCTTAGTGTGTTGACCAAGTCAAAATACTAACGGTCACTTCGAGTTTTTTACGTTCGAATTGCAACGTTACAAAATATATAAATATGTTTCATTTGACGGATGTTGCGACAAGTTTGCTATAATAACAACGCTTCAAAAAGGGTTTACGGGTCTTCTCGGAGAACAAAAAACATATATTTGTTTCAGTATAAGTCTGTGGGGAAGAATGTCAGAAAACATTAGAGATGGGAAAATAATTAAAGAGGGTGAAAAGGGTGACGGTAAATGTTATTTCCCTTGCAAAAATTGTTGTATTAGACGTCCCGAAAGAGTTTTAATAGCAACAACTACAAAACATTGTAGAAAATATGGGCACATGGACTGGGGATCAAATGAAAATCATCCGATGGTATATACATTCATTATCTGTTTTAATATTTATTATATTCTCAAATTTTGTAATGTTTTATACATGCACTAATTTTTCATGATTGTTTGTAATTATAAAGTTAGATTTGCCCCCTAACTTTATGCAGAAAGCACCAAGTAGTAGCAGAAATTATGTTGTAGTACAAGATGAAGAATGTGAAGCAAATATTGAAGATCAAGTTAATGATCCCATGGAAGTAGATGACAATAATAACATAGTTCAAGTTGATGAGACAAATCAAATGATTCAAGACTTATTCGGTCATCCAGATGAGGATCATGGGGACAATAGTGATGGTATTTATGATGAACCTCTGATTGAAAAGGCAAATAAACGAATTTATAAAGGGTCAAGAGCAAATATTCTCTCCACTACATTGTTGCTAGTGAATTTGAAAGTTACAAATCATTTGTCTAACACTTGTATGACACAGATCCTAAGGTATGTAATATGTTACTTCACATCTACATAAAGGTTGACTATTCCCCATTTTTTGTAGTGTTAATTAATGTGTAAAATAAAAATGAAATATTAATTTACAATCCCTATTCTTTACATTAACTATTTAATTTTTATGTTTTAGATTGTTAGGTGAATTTTTGTTACCCTCGTCAAATATTTTACCTTGCACATATCAAGATTTGCATGCCATTAGGAAAGACATTGGAATGGAGTATCAAAGTATAGATGCATGTCCTGATGATAATATTATATATTATGGACAACATGCATTGAAAACATAATGTCTAGTATGTGGTATCAGTAGATATCGAACCGATCAAGTAACAAAAATGGTCCCTTGAAAGGTTCTCCGACATATTCCCATAATTCCACATTTCCAACGAATGTTTAGGTGTCAAAGCATAACACAGTTTATGGATTACCATGCATGAAATAAAATTGAAGATGGTGTTGTTCGAATTCCTACAGATGGTTATGCATTTAAGGAAATTGTTGCAAAATGGCCAGAATTTACAGAGGAACCTCGTAATGTTAGGCTTTAATTGGAAACTGATGGTGTTAATCCATTTTGAGAGCTTCGATTTGTTTACTCAGTGTGGCCTATTTTTGTTATCAACAATAACATTCCTCCTTGGATGTCAATAAAGAGGGAGCACATAATGTTGACAATGATTATTCCAGGTATTTGTTTACATTAATTTTTCGAATTTAAATTTTTCATTTTTCTCTTTTTTTGCATAACATCTTTTATTTATTTATTTACGTATATATACATACCATGGTAGTAATATTGTGTAATTTCAAACAATTATGTAAGTACCAAGTTAAAGATATGAATGTGCATATCGAGCCTCTTATCGATGAGCTACTAAATTTATGAGAGGGCATCACTATGTATGGCATTTGTAAACCAATTGGGCAGAAGAGATTTCAATGTTGTGGAATACTTTATGGACAATTCATGATGCCCCAAGACTAACACATTTTTGTGGTATGTAACGTTCCATATTGCACGCTTGAATAGTATATAATTAATTGATTATATCATGCATTCTGTTTAAATAATCATTTCATATATATATTAATAATTCACATTAATCCATCTGTTGTAGGTCTTCAAACAAAGGGTAAATTTGCATGTCCAGTTTGTGGTCCTAAGATGAAATTTCGTCGGTCAAAAAGTTTAGGAAATGAGGTGTTTGATGAGTATAAAAACTTCCTTTCTAAGAACCATAAGTATCGTACTACTGAAAAAGATCTTTTCAATGGGAAACAAGAAACTAGAATAAAACCACAAAGAATGATACCTCGCCTATGGAAGTTGTCATATGACATAATTAATCCTCGAGGTACGCATTTTGTTTATGTATCGTAAATGGAATCATGTTTTGAAATTTTATTTTAATTATTCATTTTATTTTACCGCATTTGATAAATAGTATTCTGATTTTTTTTATGCTTCATCAATGTCGTCATTGTGAAGGTAGTAATAATGGCTTCCACGAGGAATGAAATGTTATCCCACTCGTTTTATGAGGTTGCCTTACTATAAGGACCTAAAAATAGTTCATTTATTTGATACAATTCATATCGAGAGGAATGTGATAGAAACATTATGGCGAATCATAGATGGCAGGAGGGATAAAGAAAAAATTGTCAAAATTTGTAATGACATTCGGGAATCCAATCATGCAATGTAAAGTGTGATCCGATAAAATAACGATGGAGTCCAAAATAACCTTCCATGGTTATTAACAGAGCAACAAAGCAATGGTGTAAAAGAGGTCATTCAAAAAATTAAATTTCCCACAGGTTTTTGTTCAAACATAAAGAATATCTTAACGAAGAAAGGTGAATTTGGTGGGGTAAAAACACATGATTGGCATACCTTCATTAAGGTAATTAATCAATTTAGTATCCATATTTATATATTGGTCGTGTACATTTTTTGATATTTTTATTTTTTTGTCTAGTTTTGAACAAGTAACGATTCATTTTTATTGTTACAGTATGTTCTACCTCTATCCCTCCCAAACGATTTTGACAACAATGTCAAACAAGTTATATATGATCTTGGAAAATACATGAGGTAAGTAGCTGCAATATATATGAAAAAAATAAAAATCAAATTTTTGTTGTACTTGACGACATGTGTTTTACTTGTAATGTAATATGTATTTATATGTTTTGTTGAAACATGATATTTTCTTACGCCATGAGCTGTAGATGGTTGTCATTGAAAGAAATCCATGAAGATGATATAAAGTATTGGAAGAGAGAAATTCCTCGGCTAATGTGTGAAATGAAAAAATATCTACCTCCATCATTTTTCAATGCACAAGAACATTACCTCATACACCAAGTTGAGGAGATTGAAATGTGTGGACCTATACACACAAGTTCAATGTGGATGGTGGA
>JASDQU011400629.1:17123-44540 GCA_032191745.1 Picea mariana | reverse complement strand
GAGGGGAGTGAGGGACAAAGGAACAAATCAAATGAGAGAGAGAGAGAGAGAGATAGAGAGAGAGAGAGAGAGAATGGAAGAGGGGGGGATGATATTGAGAGAGTGGGTGTGAGAGTCTGAGGCATGCCAAGGTAACGTATGTCTCTAGGTCTTTACATTTCTTGTGATGTCTAAAAATTTCCATGTCTAGGTCTTACCATGTATAGCGGTGTTAGGGAGAGAGAATGAGATAGACAGGGGGGCTAGAGACGGAGAGTGAGATTTATATAGAGAGGGGGGGGTAGATGTAGGAGAGGGAGGACAAAGATAGACAAGGAAGGGAATGATTTTTAGGAGCATGTGCTTGCTCGTAGAGTGCATGCATGCTAGATTGAATTGAAATTTTTTGGGAGGGATTGAAAATGTGTATGATGACTTGGTTGGCTCGGATTTAGGTTCAGGATGACAAACCTAGTGGTTGGGTCTGCAAATTCATAAAACCCTTCATTTTGTGAATAGTGCTCTATATCTATGTCTTTGAAGTTATTTTTCAATAGGATAAGCACTTCAGTTTTTGACGAAATTATAGAAATAGATCAAGTTGGCTATGCATATTTCAAATATATATATATATTTTTGAAATTATTATTATTTACTATTTTTCTTCACATGTATCAAAATCCTAGAATGCATACCTCTCTTATTTCTGCTATAACTTTTTCTCCTCTTAACCATTTCTCAAATGAGTTATTTGTGGCACAAGAGGACACGGATACCTACAATATGAAAAAAATAAAAAAAAGTTTTGATCTTTTAAGACCCTTTTAGCCTGCATGAACAAAAGACATTGTAATTTTAGGCATATGTTGATTTTGATAATTTTAAAATTATATAAACTTAATATTAAAAATTTCCAAAACATACACGGAACAATAAAAATGGTTTCTCTACAAGGAAACATGTTTTTGGGTTTTTGGAATTAAATTCCATCATTAAGGTACTCAACACTTGAACAAACGAAAACATATACCTTATATTTTGTTGGAAACATAAGATACCACTTTTAGAAACAATTGAATTTGACCTAGTTATTCACAATTTCTATGAATAAAATTTGGATATTAGGAAATCTAATTCAATTTCATAAGTTTCATGTTCTTACACCGTATTCAAATTCATTGTAAAAGTGCCTTGAATAATCCCTCTAAATTAATAGATTGTTTTTTTTCCCAAGTTTGCATTGCCATTAACGCGTCATGAGAGACCATCATTAGCTTACACTCACCCTTCTATATAAATGATCGAGCCTTATCAATAAAAACTAAGGCATCTATTCTAATATACTTTATTTATCTCGTTTTCATTATTTTATCTTACATTTTATTCATATTATCTTTGATGCTTTCGCTCTTGTTTCTCGAGAAATTTTCTTCGACACATTTTGTGTTGTATCATTTGGTATCAGAGCAGTAAGTTTCTGGCCTACTCATTTGCTTATACCTAAATGTTGGATTCTCTAGAGGTCTCCCTCCCAGCCTACATGTTCTCTTCAAATTTATGGTTCTCTTGGCTCTAACCCACCCAAACAATCTTCAATATTTAGGTTCTATTGAGGTGAGTTTTCCACCACCACTATTTTATCAATGGATTCTCTTGGCCACTAGCTCAACCAAACAAACTAATACTAAATACACCTCTCCTTCTATCTCATTAGGCTCATACCCTCCTATATTTGTCTATTTGTTTGGTTTTCTAGAGGCCTCCCTTCCACCCTAAACATCAACTTTTGTGTTTTGTTCCTCCTCCTAAATTATTGCTCAAAGAAAATACTTTCTCTTAGTGGCATCCTTCTTCTTTTCTTTGCTTTATATCTCACATGCCATTATTTGGTATTCACCCAAGATAGATATTTCAGTAAGGGTTTACATTGCACTTCTCTTTATCTTCTACACTATCACAATGTCTATCTCTCAATGGTTCCTTATAACACTTGTTATATTGATGATAAAGAACCCAATGTCTCCAGTGTGGTATGAGAACTGTACAACACTCTTACTGAAGCTTTAAGAATTCAACCTTGAGCATCCACATCAACCTCTTAGCTAGAAACCAAAATATCCTTACCTAAATATGATGGCCAAAATAATGGATATGTTTTGGATACCTCGATCCATAGTCTTCTTTCCTACGTTTAAACTTTTGTTGAGATATATGTCGATATCAAGAAAGAATAGACTACAAGAAACACTTCTAGTCACCTGACCACATGGGATGCATTATGATAGGCTTTGAGAAGTTTTTTTTATTCTCCAATTTATTTATCTAACTTAATGTGCACATGGTTGCAATTGTGTCAAGATCTAGGTCAAAGTGTCTAACAATTTGTCAATTTGTTTACTTATATCCATCTCCAACTTCATATGAGAGACCTTAAACAAGTACTTGTGCTCAAATTCAATTCCGGTTTGTGTACTATTTTTCATAATGAATTATCTCTATTTCAAAGTAATAGTGTATACCTAGCATTTCTATGTACCCTATCCATCGAATGAAAATTTTACCAAAGACATGTCAGTTCACCCCTTTCATAACCCTAAACTTAGCCCTATCTCTCTCCCTACACTTTCCCTTCCCCAAACCCTCATGCACCTTTAGTATGTAATTCACCTCTTCTTGTCTTGCACAAAGGTGCCACTATCACAAAATATCAAATCATGATGTTGCCAATTTTTTGTTCTTAAAAACACAAGAAACATCTAATGCCTTATATGTTGATGAGAAAAAAATTGACTTTTTCACTGCTCCTTCCTCTCCTAAATTTTCTTCCCAACCTAAAATGGTTTCTCTTCCCAACCCTGTGACCATTCATCCCTCCAAGTTACTCCTAATGAAAAAGAACCATTTTTCATCCACTTTAACCCTCCTTTTCACTCATAATTACCTAATAAACGATCAATACCTAATCTCATCATTCACAACGGAATCCAAAGGAACTTCATTTCCCAAACATTTTTCAATCACTTATAACTTCTGACTAATGCACACCCCTCTCCTAACCAACTATCTCATTGTCTTCTCATTAGCAAGTGTTGTGAAATCACCTTTGTCATTGGACCATTTCGAGTCACAATTGACTATGTTGTCTCCCCCTTTTTTTTCTTTAACTCACTTTTGTTGTCTCTTCCTTATAATGTCATAGAAAATTCACACAAAAATAGTTATCAAGGATTTAAATATGGAAAATTCCTTAACTTTACTTTTGTTTCAGTTACTCTACCCTACCCCACGACCTCCAAGTAGGTTAGATTTCAAAAATCCCCCCCTCTCTTTTTTTTTCCTCACACCCAAGCCTATCAAGTTTGTTTATCATTACTCCCATAGGTGCAATATCAATTTTTTCGTTCACCCTAGCACACTTTTAGATCCTTCATCATCCATACATGCCTTGGACCTTCTTCCTAGTCTTCTCCCTCCCAATACCTTATTCCCTTATACCTCTAGTTCTCTCAAAGCCTACATCAACAAAATATAATGTAAAACTACCAATTCATACTAGACATGAGTCTCTTATTCCATTTGAAGGAATTCACCATCAATAGCACACAAAAAAATCACTTTTGTAGACATTAGTTCACCAACGAATTCTTCCACTTTAGGTATGAGATGACTCTTATCACAAATTCAATCTTTCAATTTTTTAGTACTTCAATCCTAGAATTACTCCTCTTCCAGTAGCATCTTCACTTATTATCTTCTTCCTTCGACACATTTGGTACACATAGATCTCATACAAAATCCCACATATAATTTGATAACATTCCTTATGGATTCATCGCAACACAACTAGGGTACAACACACTCTTTGACTATCACCCACATATTGATCATGAGAAATTCAATAACCACTACTTGAAATCTATATTCTAGAAACAACATCCATTGTATGGATCTCCTACACAAACCAACACATAACACAAACTACCTCTAATATGTGAATTATATTCCTCTATGGATCACAAGTACTTTATGGGTGATACAATCTTTGTTTTTGACCAAACATAATATTGTCTTAACTATCATTTTCATCGACAAAGAGGCTTCTTTCTTACACACATGGCATGTAAATCATATTTTTATCTCGATTATGGACTAATAATGATCACATAGAGGCACTACATTGCTCACATCTATAGCACTAGTAATACAACAAAAACACATTAATTGAGGTTTTATCTTCATCTAGTATTTCCATACACATGTGGTTACAAATGGGCACTTAATTTCTCAGTGTAGTAGCATGGTTCTCCTAGAATATTTTTTCATATTAACAACTTTTATAAACTAGGGGCAAAGTGCTACACATCAACACTTCTATCATCTTCTTTAGAAGTACACTTTTTTCTACTACTAGTCATAAATGCCAACCCTCTTCATCTTGCAAGGTCACCACATAGCCTCATGATCCTTTTGAAACACCTCAAAGATCAATTGATACAATGCTCTAACTTTTCAACTCATTGTATGGTTTCTACATTGGTTCTTTATTTATTTTTCCTCAATAGCTATATTATGATTTGCAATACAAATATTTTCTTTAACAATTTTATGATCTAGTAGCTTATTATTTCCATATTCAAGGTTCCCTTTTTCCAATGCAATTATTCATTCTAGTTATACTTAGATTTTGTATCTATCTAGATCCAGCTCTTTAGGAAAGTACACCCTTACCCTAAAAATCTATGTATGACATTACTTTTTAACTTCTTAGCATGATTTAGAGTTGTATAGGAAAAAAAAGACACATTTGATCTAAATCAGGAGAAATTGATGAGGAACAAGGGTGTCCTTACCCAACAAGATGTTGATGGTAGAAAAATACCCATGAATGCACAACCAACCAGACCATAGGACCCAACATGATGTTGATGGTAGAAAAATACCCATGAATGTACAACCAACTAGCCCATAGGATGAGGAATTCTCCTCCCTTGAGGATGCATTCTTCTAGGATTTATTTAGGCATTTGTGTGTGAATTAAGAAATTAGTTAATGGGATATTATTTGTAATATCAATTATAGCCTTTTTTTTTTAAGGTTTTGAAATTAGTTAGTTATGAGCATTTATATAACAATATTTTCTTTGTGATTATAGTTACATGGATGATAGAATAGTATTTGAATATTTCTAGCAACACAAATAGATTGAGCTATATAACTCTATACAAAGGCTGGAACCTCATCAATAATTTACAAGATAACCCATATGTTCTTATCTACTTTGCATTATGGTTTTCATTGTTGTATCTTAGGTTTTATTCAAATTAGATTCAACATTTTCTCTATTATTTATTTGGTAATTTCTTATATCAACCCACTTTGTGTAACACTTTAACAACGAGTTTTCTATGTTTTCCCCTCAAAGAAGTAGAATCGATTGAGACCCGACTAGATTTATGTGTTTTTTTTACCTTGTTGAATGTGTTCCGCATCCATCTAATAGAATTTCACTCTATAAGGTACTATAGAGTGAACTTCTATTAGATGGATGAAAATAAACCCAAATTATTGAAAATAAACCCTCTTTCTTTCCTACGAAGATTCCAAATTATTGAAAATAAACCCAAACGCATTATGCATAGTATCTGTAACAAAAATATTTCCTGATAAAAAAAACACCGTGAAAGCTTTTTCCATTTTTTCCCTAAAAAGACTATTTTTTTGCTCAATAGAGAAGTTGAGTCAATTGATACCTACCTATATCTTGTGATTTATTGTTCTCGTTGATTTCCTTCCACATAAGTCTCATAAAATTTCATTGTCACAAGTGAGATGTTGTACCCTTATAGGCTATGTCTCTAAATGTTTCAAGGGCATGGAAGATGCTAGCAATAAAGGGAAAGAATCTTATAAACTAAAACTTGCCAATAAAAGTAAAAATTTAATGTTTTCCTTTTAAGATAGAAAAAAATATAACAAATGATGAGAAGTTGTAGGATTGTGCTCCAAATAAATGGCTAAGTTAGACACTCCCATGAAATCATACATTTCCACCATCAATCCCTTCATTCCATTCGGCATAGAGATCAACTCAATGCAAACCAGCTAATTGATAATATTGTTAGGTATCAAAGAAGAGTCAAACACTCCCATAGAATACTTGAGTTGAGTTTAACTCACATTTATCACTTTTTTGGTTGTCAACCATTTAATATTTATTAAATGGAAATTGCTTTACCTTGAAAACATCAAACATTGTAGAAGTCATAAATATCTATTAGATTTATGTGAAAAAGATAATATTTTCTATCATAAACCTAGAAATACCAAAGTGTGACTTATTTAGAAATATCTTCCAAACCAATTTCTTGATTCGAATATTTAAAAATTATGTATGGAAAAACATTAATACTATAATTGTAAAAAATATTTCTTAGAGTTATGTAGCAAAAAAATTCTTAATCCTAAGTCTCTAAAACAATGTAGCTACAAAAACAAAACTATGTAACACTAAGTTTAGAAAAACAATCTCTCAACCCAAAACACTCAAAGTTGTTAATCATGCAAAATAATAGAAATGCAAATGATAGAATTATATTGCAAATTTCTCTCACAGACAATTTCTTAATCCCAACGTACTCAATAACCATAGCTCCCATAGAATTTAATTATAAAAAACCCCTTGAAATTTATTTTTTCTACCATTTTTAAAGTATAAAGGAAAAAAATAACTTGTTACACTTCAACTTACTATGAATGTGATGCTAGTGACTTTCTCTCTAACATAAACAAGTTGGTCCTAGACAATAATTGTGCAAGTACTACAATAAACACTAGATCCACCATCTCACCATCTCATTCCATATAGAAAGAATCAAAATCTAGTAGGATGACAATAAAAAGAGATATAATTGTCCCCAACACAATATACTATGTTCTATCATTAATAATTCAAAATACCCTATGAAATCATTCATACAACCATTGGACCCAAGTCACGTGAATGAAGCAGGTCGTTATGTGTGTCCATTCTTGATACTTTATGCCAATCTAGTCATATTGTAATTGTTAGTAGCTAGCATTTTTTTCCTCATTACCTAGATATTACCATTGATATATAAATATCCATGGATATCCGCTAGAATAGTTCCTTAGAATATATCTTAAACTATTATAAAATGTTATATTTTTTTAGTTTATTTCCTTAGATATTCAATTAGTTAATTACTAGATCTGCTTGAACTTATGAAATAATTGAATTATGAAAATGAAAGGAATTAGAAAAATAACACACTATCCATACACAAATGAACATAAGATATATCCTGGGAAACACAATACAAGAGAAAACCCATCTCAAAGGGGATGTCTATGCTCTACTCTTGCTTTCCTTTAGTTATGAAAATGCAAATACAAAGGAATGGGCACTCGCTATGGATTTTCCTATGACATTGTGGACCATATGGTTGATACATAATCTCTTCTCCTCTATTATGCTCTAAAAATACTACTCCTATATTTTATACTCAACTATGGAACAAATACAATGCTAAAGAATGGAACCCTTTCTCCTCCTAGCGGCCTAGTATTTAACATGATATCCTGATATCCATCTAGGGTTAGGGTTTTGACTTCCTCAACCCTCAATTAGTGATCAAGTTTGGATCTTATACAATATTATTCAAATTTCGTATGTGGCTAGCCTCATTATGTGTGAGTAATGGGAGATGATGTGGCATCCACCCATACCACAGTGTTCAACAAGGTAGGTCAAATTGCATGAGGCATAACATTTTCATACGATTTTTGATTGATACATTTTACACACCATTGGAAAGGCCATGGAGTGTAGAATAAATAACCTATTCATATTAACCATTCATACATGATGTGTGCACAATAAACATAATAGTAAACAAGCACATCACAACATAAGAGACACCATATTTAATGTGGTTCATCAAAGATGGCCTATGTCCACAAAAAATGGCTCCTTATATTATTATTCAGAATCATCCCTTACAAAATGTGTGCATTGCGCTCATACATGATATCTCATTCATACCCCAAAATTACCTTGTCCTTCGCACATATAGTGCACACTTATCTCTTCACTAATGTTCAACTCACTCACATATTCTTCTCTCATACGGTACTTTATACCTGAAACCATTAGATATTTATACATTTACATTAGGGATTATCCTGTTTCAAAGGACCAAAATTACTAACGACTTTTTAACTAACTTCCTTCGTTCATGTGCATTGTTCCTAAAAATGTGTTAATTTCCTTCCTTCTTCTGTGCACACTCCAACGCATATCCCAGATATGGTCCCAAAATTCATGTCCCAATGGTCCCCTAACACTCATTTGTGGCTCATCTCAAGACACTCGGTTTTATTGTTGCACTCCCTTCAGTGTCGCAATGAGCTTATGAAAAGTCTATTTTGTAGCTGTGATATTTTACTTTGTTTGCAATTCTTGCACCACAATATCATATGTCATCTGTGCAGTAATAAATTTATTCAACTTATCGACACTATCTCGCACTCCTTGCTTCATTATTCCTTGCGCTTCCTCAAGTTCTTTTGTCACTCTAAACGCTTCCTCTTGTATTGGCTCTAGCTTCTGCAAAATATTTTGTTGTTTCGCTCTGATTTGGTTTATCCTATGGTTTAGCTGCATGTTCTCAATAATTGCACTCATTCTCTTTGTTGGTGGTAGACTATTCATTTTATATTTCATCTTATGCACCTTCTCCTATGTAATTTGTAGTCTTTGTTCCAATGTTTGTATCTCTACGTTCTCCAGAAAATGAGTCCATAGTTGTGTTCTTTCTTCATACTTGTGTTCTACTTGTTCCACTTTTACTTATCCTTATTTGGTTCTTGTGTCTCCTTTTTTGGTTGTTCTGCATCCTTCTACATTGTTTCTCTCTCTGGGATTCTCCACTCTTCATCACAGTCATTTATAATATGTCTAATTTCTTGCTCTATCACCCTGTAATGCATCGAAAACCATTACTAATATAGATCATTATTTCCCTAAATATATATATGGTGTTTCCCTGCCTTAAATCATACAATATTATTATAATCTTCAACTATATACATTTGAATGTGCAACGTTCCTTCAATGCATTTCCAAATAGTCTCCTTATAGACGTAGAAGGTTATGTTGTTGTCCAATTGTCTATTCTTATGCGTGGTATGCCACAATGACACATATCTTTCTACCAACAATGTTTTATGAATTCCATCCAGGAACTAAGTCTATTATAACTCCATCCACATAGTCAATCTGATCAAAATTAATAACCACACATAATGGAACTCCATTCCTTTTTCCTGTGCCTCCCCGCAATCCATTAAAAACAGATTTACCAGAAATGTTATTAATTCATCTTCCCTCTTGTTATGCATTTATCCATTTCTACTATGACTCTAACTGGTATCTCATTCTTGCGACATTTTCTAAGTAAATTACAGGCCAACACCTATGTCGCAAACCTTATTGTATCATCATTGATACTCACAATGTATAGTCTGCATGCTTCTCTAAATGTGACATACTTTTCCTTCATTCGTTTTGATAAGGATTTTTTCTTCGTCTTGTATGTGAACATTGGTAAAGGTTCTTCACTTGTTGATGGAAATCCTAAAATCCATGCAATAAATTAGGTATAAATGAACACTTCTTTGTCCAACCATAAGAAACCTGCATGGACACAACTGAACAATAAATTGATGTAAATGTGTGTATACGCGCTTCTACCAAAATGGGTTATCTCCATTAGATTTAGTATTCTTGTTCATGTCAATCATGTCTCCCATTCCTTTATCTCAAATCTAATGACAAGTGATATGGGGTTCGTTACTTTGCACAAATAATTCAATGGCACTAGCTTTGGAAACTTATTTAAATCCTCCAATTCATGGTCTAAATACTCAGGTTCCATATCTCACCTAACATATCTCTGTTGACAGTGGCCCCAAGTGGAATCATTGGTGTAACCCTATCATAATTTGCCTCGTTCTGTAGAATAACTTGTTTTTCTATCATCTTTCTTGGTGGAACATATGCTTTGGGAAAGTTCATTAGATCGAATGTTTCAAGCGTTTCTTCTTATATTGGCCTTGCTACCTACTTAATGCACTTTTTGTTTGTTCCTAATGTAGAAGCTCTTGTTTTTGGTAGTACCATAGCTCTTTTTGGCTCACTTATTCCTTCAACACACTCGGTTCTATTCTTTATAGATTCTGGCTCTCCTCTGGTTCTCTTTTCTCTCAAATGTCCATGAAACAATAACCATTTCTCATTTCCCTTGCTCTAATTTTATATATTTTTTCCAAATATTATATTCCTCTTTGTTCCCAAACCTGTACTCCCATATGATTTTAATCACATTCAATTCCTCCCATATTCTGCATTATATTCATATTATTCAGTGGATCATGGTCTATATTTGCAAGGTTGTCAATATATTTGTCCCCTCTTTTCATTTATGACTACATATTCATGTCATCTTTCCATGATGTTTTCTCTTTAATTCTTTACCCATCCTCTGTGTAGGTATTTATCCTAGTTATTCACTTCTCCTTTATGCATGTAGTTCAACTTTACTTCCTTTACATTACATTTTCTTATTCATCTTTGACTCTTATGAACAATGCCCAATTAAAACTTTATTTCTTTATTTCTTTTTATTTTTTTCTATAATACAATATAACACAAATAATATGGTACACATACCGCACAATGATACAAGTTTGTGGAAGCATGACAATCCCTATATGTTTCAACCAACTACTATTTATGATGCAAACCCCCTGCCTCTCCCATAGTCTACTCAACCTCTCGATCAAGGATCGATCAATTTTGGAGTCAGATTGACTCTCAGGATCTTGTTGAATCCCAATTTTAGTTACAAAGTATCTCCTTAGTTCTCTATGAAGGTTCTTTGAAACACATAGGTGCTTTCCTGGCACTCTTTCCCCTTGAAAAAAAAAATAAACGACATGCGCTAGCTTCCTATGCTAGGCCTCTATCATCATATGACCTTCGGATATGTCCTGGGACTTCACCCAGACAATGATAAGATTTGGGCTTCATGAATCTTGGAAACCACTCTTCCTTTCAAACCCCCTATGTGATATATCTTGAACTCATGGTATTTCTCCATGTGTAGACCCCTAAATCGACAGTCAGGATGAGTCCTCATCTCCGGATTCAGACAACCTTTGGTCTAATCTCCCTTATCCCCTTACTCTCGAAGTGCTCTGCCTCTCAATAAATTTATTTTTTGATGTGTGTCCCTTCTGTGATCAATGGTTGCGATGAACTCTGACCTTCAGACTTCGAGGTTCTTCCACCTTTACATAAGCCCTTCCCCGAAGTGCCTTTCCTTCGTCCCCCAAGGATCTGATGACACCTGTCGGTTGTGGGTAGATGGTCATGATCACTTTGATCCATCAAGACTTTGGCTATCCCAATTCCCTTTCACTCTTTTAAACCTCCAAATGCACTAAGTGTCGAAGGACCCTGGTGTTTATCCTTAACACAATTGTCTCATATCTGACAGTCACAATATCTATGGTGATATTCCATGAGATCTTCACTGTCCATTCTTCAAATTATTCCCTTCAAAGGATCACGGTCACTGCCCCTCCTGATATTAACCTTTTGAGGTATATGAAACCTTTGTCTTCCCTCTCTGCATTCCTCTTGCACTGTAAAGTGTTGGAATTAGGAATTTTCTAAGTATCCTTCCTCGGTACTGATGGTAGCTATCTCTCTTAATCTTAGGTTTCAAAGGTATATGAGACCTTAGCCTTCCCTCTGTGAACTCTCTTCAAACTTTGGACAGTCGGACTTAAAAAAATTTCTAAGTCTTTTCTCCTCGATGCTCATATCACCATCTCTCCTAAGCTTGTTCTTCTATAATTTTAGAACCTTGGGCACACACCATGCAGCCTCAAAACTCTGAAATGTCTAATTATTCTTCCTCTGAACAGTGAGCCTGGAAATGACTCTCCTTGCATCGATATATTCTTTCCCTACACTACTACTATCAAAGATTCAACTTTATCTCTCCTTAGCTTCTATGAGTTAAACTTAAGTTTGTCAACGCACTGCTTGCTGACAATATGCACTCCTTACATGAGCTCTAGGAAGAGAAACAATTGAAACTTATTCTAACTCCACATACTCATGTATTTAACCACAAATACATTCAAAAGCACAAGAACACGTAGCAACAAAGAATTTAAATCAACAGGAAAACATACCAATCATTCAAATAAACACGGTAACAACAACACCAACCATTTGGGTCAAAGCTTCTCTGTTCTATTCATTCAAATGATAAAATACATAGATACAAGCAGTCCTCCACTTCTCTTCAACAAAATTATATAGTGCTCACTGGCTCTCAACAAGAACAATAGCTTCAGTGGTTTTCAGCAACAATCTTCACAAATCAACATGAAAATAAATTATATACATGAAGGTGCTTCTCAATCCTTCCCTCCTTCGTACCTACTTCTCTCCTATCACATTAATAATCATTTACAAAATAGATCAGAGCCCAGATCAAGATTTGTACAATACATATATATGTTAAAGAGATTACAATCCAAAAGGATCTTTTGGGAATGGCCTTAGTCTCCATACATTAGTTACATTTATTTTCACTAAATTTAAATTTGAAAAGGTGCACTCTCCTTTCGATAGTCCAAATCAGCTTCATACATGCATTGGATTGTGTGCTTTATTCTAACCTCTCCTCTTTTTAATGTTGATGTAGATTATCCTACATCATACTCCTCTAGCCAAAAATCCATGGGCTCCTATCCATGAGCTCTTGCACTATTTGTCCTTGCTTCTCGATTTCTGCTTCACTTACCCAGCTATCATGTTCTTTTGGATGGCCCTTCCACTTCACAAGGTATTCAAAATAAGTCTTCCTTCTGTTCCTTTTTCCAATTCTATGATCTATTATCTTCTCCATCAATGGATTCTCTACTACAAACATTTGTTTGTCCCATATGATTTCCTTATGATCATATGATCCTCCTATTTCATCATCCCTATAAGGATATAGGTATGCAACATTGAAAATAGGTGATATTTGCACATTTTCTGGCAGCTCTATCTCATAAGCATTTGCTGCAAACTTTCTAAGGATTTTTCATGCTCCTATCTTTTTCATTTTCAATTTGTTATATGTTCTTCTTATAAACCTTTCTTTTTTCAAGTGTTCTAAAACCTGACCTCCCACTTCAAATTGAATCTCTCTCCTATGTTGATCAACTCTGTCTTTGTAATTATTTTTTTTGTCCTCCAGTTGCTCCTTGATCTCACCAAGAAGTTTCTGCATCTTGGCAACAAAATCTTCTTCTCATTCACTTCTGAACTCATTATGTCCCAAATCTCTCAGTACGTATATCCCTCTTGGGTGAATTCCATACACAATCTGGAATGGAATTTTTCATGTTCTCCTATTTGGTGAATCATTGTATGAAAATTATGTTTTTGGTTGAATATGATCCCATTGACTGTTATGCTTAGTGAATAAGCTCCTGAAAAAATTCCCCAAACTTTTGTTTACCAGCTCAGTCTATCCATATGTATGAAGGTGATATGATGGGATGAAGGAAAAATTTGTCCCCAATTTATTCCACAATGTTCTCTAGAAATGACCAACAAACTTTGTGTCTCTCTCTGAGAAAATGCTCCTGAGAAAGCCATGTAGTCTCGCAACTTGTTTAAAAAATAAACTTTTTATGTGTAGCATGAATTATCTTTTGGCATGGTATAAAGTGTGTCATCTTGTAAAATCTATCAACTACCACCAATATGGAGTCACTTCCCCTCTGGGTTCTTCTTAATCCCAACACAAAATCCATGATGATAGCATCCCAAGGCCTATCTAGAATAGGCAATGACTAATAAAGACTAGTGTTTTGTTGTCTTCCTTTTGCATGCTGGAAAATTCTACATTTGTTTAGAAATTTTTTCACTTCAGATCTCATGCCGGGCCAATAGTATGAGCTACTCAACTGTACGGATGTTTTGTCATGGCCAAAAATGTCCTGCGAGGTCTCCATTATTATTTTCTTTCAATAAATTGTCTCTTATTGAGCATCTTGGTATGCACAATTTGCTTCTTTTGAAAAACAGTCCATCCTGAATTGAATATTCCATCCATGGGATTCTATCCCTTAGTAAAGGATTTTCATAGGCTTCATAAGCTTCTTTGAAGTCTACATCTTCACCATGCATTTCCTTAAGGTATGCAAACCCTAAGGTTTCTACTTTGAATTCCTGCATAATCAAACACCTCCTACTCAAAGCATCTACAACTTTATTTGCACTACCAGAAATATGCTATAAC
This sequence comes from Picea mariana, assembly GCA_032191745.1. Classification (NCBI taxonomy): domain Eukaryota; kingdom Viridiplantae; phylum Streptophyta; class Pinopsida; order Pinales; family Pinaceae; genus Picea; species Picea mariana. The sequence goes on along the minus strand of JASDQU011400629.1, from coordinate 30,168 downwards.
AAAAGTGAAATTCTTCATAAATTCCATTAAATTTACATGCCTCTGATTCAACCTCTCCTGCATGGTTATGAACTGTAGATCTTGATTATAACTATACATGACAAACTCCTTGGGAATGAGATAATTCCTCCGTTTCTTTTAAGGCATGAATCACTGCATAAAACTCTTTATCATATGTGGAGTATTTATTCTTGGTATCATTCAGTTTCTCACTTAAATATGCAACATGTATGTTATCATGACTTAATACTTCTCCAATTTCTACTCCACTAGCATCACACCTTACTTGAAATGTCTTTCCAAAATATGGAAAAACCAAAATTGGTTGTTTTGTGATCGTATCCTTCAATATCATGAAGCTCTTCTCAGCCTCTTCTATCCACTTAAAGTATTTGTGTCTCTTATTCATAGTTTCTAATATTGGTGCACATATACCAATGAAATTTCTAATGAATTTCCTAAAGAAACTTGATAATACATGGAATATTCTTACCTCGAATATACTCCTCGGTGATGGCCAATATCTGATAGCTCTCACCTTTTCTGGATCCATCTTCAGCTCATTTAAAGAGATCAAAAATCCCAAATATATGAGTTTTGTCTTCAGAAAATATGACTTATTTAAATTTATCAAAAAATTCTCTTGCTGCAACCTCCTCATCACTAATATCAAGTGTCTCAAGTGTTCCTCGGTTTTACTTCAGACTGGTATATAATCCAGATATACGATGACAAATTTAGCTATGAAGTCTTTGAGTACTTCATTCATCAACCTCATAAATGTTCTTGGGGCATTTGTTAAGACAAATGGCATAACAAGACACTCATACAACCCTTCATTTGTCTTGAAGGTTGTTTTCCATTCATCTCTTTCTCTCATTATTATCTGGTGATAACCACTTTTCAGATATATATTTGAAAAATAACTTGCTTCACTCAAGCAGTCCATCAAATCATCCATCATGGGTAAAGGAAATTTGTACCTGATAATGATCATGTTTATGTCTCTAGAATCTATACACATACTCGATCCCCAATCTTTGTTAGGACTCAATACAGTTGGTATTGCACATGGGATTAAGCTCTCCTTGACAAAACCATTTTCTAACAGATCTTGGACCTGGTTCTTGACTTCCTCATTTTCTTGAGGTGTCAATCTATATGCTACTTTGTTTGGCAAGATTTCTCCTAGAATAAGATCAATGTGATTACTGGTGCTCCTAATGGGTGGAAATTGGAAAGGTAACTCATCCACTACTATATCAACAAAAGTTTCCAACAGCTCCTAAATTTCTTCAGGAAGATCATCCACAATAGTACTTGTAAGGATGACTCTGGGATTTCTCACTATAAAAAACTACATGTCCTGCTCTTTCTTGACTTCATTCAAGAGCTCCTTCCCACTCATGAAAATTATGCTTGGGTTGGCTTAATCCTTCACCTTCTTATCCTCTATTGGCAACAATATGTGTGTTCGACCATTCTTCTCTAGGGTGTAGGTGTTTTTCGTCCCATCATGTATGAAATTTCTGTCAAACTTCCATGGTCTTCTCAAAACAACATGACAAATATCCATGGGAATTACATCACACAAAATCTCATCCTTGTATCCTCTTATTTTAAATTAAACTTGGAATTTCTTACTTACCATTACTTGGTGTCCTTTCTGCAACCATGAAAATTTATATGGATTTAGATGTGCATTTGTTTCCATCTCTAGTTTCTCCACCATCTCTGTGGATACTAAATTTCTAGTGCTTCCACTGTCTATAATCACCTTGCAAAATCTATCCTTGGTCTTGCAAGAAGTCCTAAACAAATTGTTTGTTTGTATTGGTGCTTCCACTTATTTCTCTTGTTTCAAGAGAATCTTTCTCATCATGGGGGGTGCTCCATGTTCATCATCTTCTGCTTCAACATTCCTTATCTCTGCTTCAGAAATGTGAGCTTATCCTCCTCCTCATTTATTTTTCTCGGGGCATTCCCAAGTAATATGCCCTGTATTTCCACAAGCATATCATTTGAACTCTCCTCCTCTACCTCTTCCTCTTCCTCGAGGAAAATAATTCCTTCCACCATACTATCTTCCTTGGGAACTTCCTCCTCTCTATGTATGACTGTGAAACATTCTAGTCTCATCTTTGGGTTTTTGAGCCTTCTCATGGACAATTCCCTTCCCTATGTGTGGGATTTTTCCTCTACCTCATTGGCTTTGATTCCAAGCCAAATTCTCTTCTACTTTTAGGGCATCCTGATAAACATCTTCAACTATCCTCATAATTACCATGTTGATTTCATCTTGGATTTAATTTCTCGGGCAATTGATGTATCTAGAAAACTTCAGTTCATCACTCTCACAATGTACAACTCTAATGTTCAACCCATAAAACTCTTTTGTATACTCTTTCGCTAATAAGACTTTCTATCTCAGGTTATGTAGTCTCCTAAACAGATTTATTTGGTAGTCCTCGGGTATGAATTTAGCCTTTATCTTGGCTACCATTTTGTGCTAGCTTTTAATTTTATGTTTTCCTTTTCTTCTTTTGTCATCCTATAGTTCATCCCACCACAATGTTGCATGCCCTTTTATCCTTGTGAAATTATGTTTAACCTTCTTCTCATCACTGACCTCCTCATAGTTGATTTATTTATCCATTTCTCTTATCCAGTACAACAATTATTAAACATTCAAATTTCATTCATACATTGGGATTTCCATTTTTTCTCTAGCTCCCAGTTTTACAAAATCTCTTAGAAAGTGTTCTTTTGCAACATCTTCTATTGCATCTCCTTCAACTTCCATTTTTTCACTCTCAGCCTCATTGATTTCACTTGCATTTGGCGCTTTTTGTTATGTAGTTTCCATGGCATCTAGCCTTGCATGAAATCTCCTCATTTCCTCCTCCATTTCTATATTTTTTACAAGTGTGTCCCTGCATATTCTTGGGGGCATGCCACTAAGATTTCTTCAAGAGAGATTAATTCATGGTTGTGATACCACTTGATGGTATCAAACTATCTCCTTCACCTTCTTCCTACAGAATCCAAATTCTAGTCTCTGATACCATTTGACACAAACCCCTTGCTTCTCCAAGAGTCTACTCAACCTCTCAATCAAGGATCAATCAATTTCAGAGCCAAATCAACTCTTAGGTTCTTTTTGAGCCCCAATTTTAGTTACACAGGCCCTCCTTAGTTCTTTGTGCAGGTACTTTGAAACCCGCAGGTGCTTTCTTGATGCTCTTACCCCTTAGAAAGAAAGACCTTAAACGATAAGTGTTAGCTTCCTCCGCTAGGCCATTTTCCTCATAAGAACTTGGGTTATGTCTCAGTACTTAACCCAAATGATGCTAAGATTCAGGCTTTGAGACTCTTGTCAACCACTCTTCCTTCCAAACCCCCGAAGTGATGTATCCCAAACTCAAGCGATTTCTCCTTGTGTCCACCCCTAAATCGATAGTCAGGATGACTCCTCGTCTCTAGCTTTAGAATACCTCTGGTATACTCTCCCTTATCCCCTTAATCCCAGAGTTCTCTACCTCTGAATAGAATGATTTTTCGATGTCTGTCCCTTCCGATATCAACGGTTTTGGTGAACTTCGACCTTTAGACTTCAAGGTTCTTCCACATTTACAAAATCCTTTCCCCTAATTTCATTTCCTCTCAACCTCACAGATATTTTGACACCTATCGGTTGTGGGAAAATGGTCACGATTGATTTTCTCCTTCGGGACTTTGTCTATCCTTGATCCCTTTCACTCCTTTAAACCTATGAATTCACTAAGTGCTGAAGGACCCATTTGGTTATCCTTCACACAACTGTATCAGATCTGATGATCACCAGCTCCCTGGCGATATCCCATGGGATATTCACCATCGCTTATCCAAATTATTCCCTTCAAATGATGACGATCACTTCCCCTCCTGATCTTAACCTTCCGAGGTATATGCAACCTATGTCTTCCCTCTGTTTGTTCCACCTGCGTTGTAAAGTGTTGGACTTAGGAATTTCCTAAGTATCCTTCCTTGGTATTGATGGTAGCTATCTCTCTTGAGCTTGGGTTCTATAGGTATATAAGACCTTCTCCTTCCCTCTGCGCACTCTCTTCAAACTTTGGACATTCAAACTTAGAAAAACTTCTATGTCTTTTCTCTTGAATGCTCAGATTGCTATCTCTCATGATCATATTCCTCTATAATTTAGAACCTTGGGCACACATCTTGGGGCCTTAAAACTCTAAAACATCCAAATTTTCTTCCTCTGAATAATGATCTAGAAATGATTCTTCATGTGCACTCCTTGTGTGACTCTATTCTTTCCCTACACTACTACTATCAAATATTCAATGTTATCTCTCCTGAGCTTCTATGAGTTAAACTTAACTTTGTCAACACACTCCTTGCTGACAATATGCTCTTCTTTCACGAGATCTTAGAAGAGAAACAGTTGAAACTCATTCTAACTCCACGGACTCATGTATTTAACCACAAATACATTCAAAAGAACAAGAACAAGTAGAAACAAAGAATTTAAATGAACAGGAAAACATACAGTTCATTCAGATAAACATAGTAACAACAACACCAAACATTTGGGTCAAAGATTCTCTGTTCTATTCATTCAAATGAAAAAATACATAGATACAGAAAGTCCTCCACTTCTCTTCAAAAAACTTATATAGTGCTCACTGACTCTCAGCAACAACAATAACTTCAGTGGTTTTCAACAGCACCCTTCAAAAATGAACAAGAAAAAAAATTATATACATGAAAGGGCTTCTCGAGCCTTCCCTCCTTCCTACCTATGGTTGTCCTATCACATTAATGAGCATTTACAAAAAAAATCAAACCCAAGATCGATATATGTACAATACATCTATACATTAAAGAGATTACAATATGAAAGGATATTTTGGGAATGGCCTTAGCCTCCATACATTAATTACATTTCTTTTCATTAAATTTAAATTTCATAGGTGTGCTATCCTTTTTATAGTCCAAATCAACTTCATACATGTGTTGGATGGTGTTCTTTACTCGATCCTATCCTCTTTTTAGTGATGATGTAGATGCTCTTGCATCAGTTTACGAGCCCTTCCATGGTTTCCCCACTCAATTTATCCAACTGAACAACACCTACTTCTTTCACTAATCCTATTACATATGAACCCAGCCAGTGCATTTGAAACTTCCTAGGGTGTTGCAATTTTTATTTTTTTTCATAGAGCAAGACTAAGTTTCCCATATGGAACTTCTTCTATTTAAGGATTCTATCATGCCATACCTTCTCACATGCATTCTAAACTTGTGGATGAAATCCTGTGAAAAGTGGTCTTCCTCCAGTTCTACCAACTTTGAAAATATTTTATCTACTGCGCCATAATTTGTAAGCTTTGTTAGCGCAACAATGTGCAAACTTGGCATAATCAACTCAATGGACATATTTTATTCCTGACCATATACTAATTGGAATGGTGTCTATCTTATCAAATTCTTACATGTAGTCCTATATGCCCATAGTACTGCAGGAATCCTAAATTACCAGTCATATCAATTTATATTACATATGTTCGACAGTGCATGATCTAGGATCTTATTGAATGCTTCCATTGTTCCATTCTCCTAAGGATGATACAGTGTGCTCTTTTGGTGGTGAATCTGAAATTCCGCTATCAAAGAAACAATGGTTCTATTCAAGAATTGGGTTCTCTGATAATGCATAAGAATTCTCGGACATCCAAACTGTTTAACCACATTTTCAAAAAGAACTCATGTAGCAGTATCCATGGTACAATCTCTGACAGGTTCTTCTTCATCCCATCGGGTAAAATAATTTATTGCAATGATTATATATCTTTCTTTTGAACTTTTTTCTATTAGGATGATCGCTCCAATGAAATCAAATGCCCATTTATCAAATTCCTACAATGTGAATTACATTAGGAAAGTAATCTTGTCTCTTCTATATGGATTTCCAAATCTCTAATAGACATCATAGGTCTAATAGAACTCCTTAGCATCCTTGTGTAGGGTAGGCCACCAAAGTCCTTCATGCAGGGATGATTTTAAGGATGGAAATTTATTTTAAAATGTAGAAACCTTGGCGAATCTTACTAATCCTTCATATGTCAACTATAAATGTTTGGCGATATTTTTGTAAAAATATTCAAATTTCTAATTATTTTATATAGTTTTTATAAAATTTTGGAGATTTTTAAGGTAAAATAATTTTATCCTATAGAATTTGGGCGAATCATTTTTAAAATATCGAATCTCGTTTTTGGAAAAACCATGGAAAATTAGCCCATGAGCGAAATTTAGCCCCTAAAATCATCCCTGCCTTCATGCAAAAAATTTTGAGACATCACTTTCCCTGCATAGTGGCCTCCTGCAACTCCTTCATGTTCCTCTGATAATATCATCAACCTTTCATTCTCCAATACACATCGCCAAAGAGTATTGTCTGCGCCTAACTTATAAAAATTCTCTACTATAAGCTGATAATTTTTTTCCTTTACTACCAATTGTTTCTTCTACACATTTGTAAAGTCGGGTGGGGATACTCCTATTCTTAGTAGCTAGACTATATTTGTAAAGTATTCATCAACCATCTGTACTGCAAACATGTGCGCATCTAGTAAACTATCATCCAAATTTATTGCATCTTCTCCTATTAATATTCACGAAAAATGATCATGTTCTGAGTTCAATCTCCCTAGTTTCACAATCACTTCAAAGTCATGCTCCTAAAATAATGGTAACCATATGCATATATTCTCCACCAACACTGGCTTATTGACTAAGTATCTTAGTGCAGAATGATCTTTATACATCTTAAAATGTGATCCTAGATGATAGTGCATAAACTTTTGTAGTGAACACAATAGTTCCAATCCTCCACACTCTATACTAGTGTAATTTTGTTTAGTAGTTGACAACTTCATTCTACAAAATGCAACGTGATGGTCCAAACCGCCTTCTCTTGGCTGATCTAGAATTGTGCCTAATGTTATCGAGGATGCATCTACATGGACATGGAATTCCTTCTTCCAATATGGAAATACTAAAATCAATGCGCTAACCAATTTCTTCTTCAAAGTATCCAAACTCTACTGACATTCTTCATTCCATTGAAATTTAACATCCTTTTTAAGCAATATTTTCAATGAGGTCATGATCTATGCATATCCCCTAATAAACTTTATGTAGCCACCTAAACCAATGTCGCTCATAATTGTTGCACTAACATGGCTAGTGGAAAATCAACAATCACAAAAATCCTTGCAGGATCAACCAAAATTCCTTTGCATACTACATGACCCAACAAAATTCCAAATGGTGCACTGAAAATGCACCTCTTCAAGTTCAAAGAGATTTGGAACTATCTACAGTTTTCCAACATCAAGCGTAGATTTTCCACATGGCCTTTTAACTAGCTAAACATAGTCCAATCATCCAAGTATACTTCTAGGAATTTATGAATAAACTATTTAAATGGTGCTACAACTACTTGGGAGAACACTGTTGTTACATTTTTTAATCCAAATGACATTATTTTTTATTGTTAGTATCCCTTATGTCACAAATGTTGTCTTATGTACATCTTCCTACACAATATTAATCTAGGTATAATCGGAGAATCCATCAGTAAATGAATATGCTCCATGTCCTCCTACATTCTCCAAGACTTCATCTATAAATGGGGTAGGAAACAAATCATGTAAACTAGAATCATTCAATTTACTCAAATCCACACAAATTATGGTTCCACCTGTTTTCTCATCCTAAATCACCATCAGACTAATCCATTCTGACTCTCCAATAGGTTCAATAATCCTAACTTCCATCATCCTATATATATCTTCTTTCACATTATTCTTATATATTGGGTTCAATCTATATGGTCTTTCCTTTACAAGCTTGGAATATGGCTTCAATGTAATCTTCATCTCTTGTAGCTCCCCAACAATCCCTTTCATTTATGAGAATGTAGTCAGAAAAAATTCCTAGTATATACCCAATAAATCATCAATCTTCTCTATAGTTTCTTCATTCTAGTAATCTCCAATATTTAGAAACTTGGGATTATCCTTTCTACCAATATTCAATGTGTGCATTCTCAATGGAGTTACATACTCGATAGACTCAATCTCAAGACCCTATATTGTGCGATCTTCTTCAATTTTTAGTATTTACAAATTCCTCGAGTCTTCTTCCCCCTGGTTTTCTCCAGCAACACTATAGCATTCCAAAACCTCTTGAACAATTGCAAAATATCAAGGTTCTCTATATAAGGCTAATGGTATCTTTGAATACTTTGGTGTAAATATATTGGTGTTGATAATCTACAGAGTTGTGTCTATTGAAGGGGTATCGTCTTCAAATTTGAAAGTCACCTTAATTTTTCGAGTCAAGTCTTCCTGGTTTATTATTCCTCTACGCACTTCCAATTCTAAGTACCAGTTATTTGGGATCGTATCCAAGGTGTGTACACACAAGTGCATCCTTTCTTGCTTTTAGGTATTGAGCTCCATGTCAAAGTGCACTATGTAAGATGATCTATAGGAAAACTCTACTTAGAATACATCTACAAAATATGTTCTATCCCAAACCTGACCTCTAATATGCTTCTACATTGTTCCCAATTATATATTCCATCCTTATGCATAGCCCACCATATTGTCGGAGCCTCTTTCAGCAAAATATATAATTCTAGTAATATTTGTTGATCTGATATCTGCAATTCAAATTCTCTTACAAAAATATATAAATTTGTTAGTCCATTATACTTCGGGGGGTCACATACCTCAGCTCCAATCCAACTTAATGCTTAAGTAATACAAGCACATGTCCTTATAGATACTTCATGTAATATTTGTTTCCAATTTTGGAGGACCTAGTCTGAATATGACTCGCACAAAATGATACTTCCCCAACTAAGTACACCTTCAATAATAGGATTAATATAATCATCCATCTGTTTTTCCATATTATAATTGTTATCAAACTATTTTCCCCTTGTTGGTTCCACATATCACCTTCCTTATGTGGGGTCCGATGGTGTAGTAACTTTCAAGTCTGTTACTTCAAATATCATCTGTCTCTTCTTCGGATCAATAATAGTATGGTTATCAAAGAAGAAATCGATTCCAAGAAAATATGGATAAGGTTTACTACCATCTATTATGTAGATTACTTCAAAATATGTTATGTTATGCACTCCATCTATCTTATCCTTCCCCCTTGTTAGTATAGACTCTCAAAGTATTATACTATGATATGAATCCTTCCAATCTTTCTTCCCCTTGAACTCTTTATGCATCCATAGTGTGTTTCCTCATAAGATTGAGTGGCGACATTCCTTTTCATCATGTCCCACAAACTTACAAAAATTACAAAATAATTTCTTGGAAGTTCTTTGATACTTCTGCATCAAAGGAAAAGTAGTTGGATGATGACCTACTTTTTTACGTATCTCACAATAGATTCCTTTTCTTAGTGACAAGTTATTCGGGCCTCCTCTAGACAAATATTCTATAAAATTTGGACACTCATTCTTATGATGACCTTCCATTATAAAAGTAACACATTAGTCTGCTTCTTCATGCTTTTCCTTTCCTTTAGCGATCTATTGCAACTGAATTGTTAATGATGGTAGTTGTGACTGAACCTGATCTATCCCTATGCCATTTTCTCCTACAGGGGATGCTTCCAACTTCATGGCGATTTCTAACTCTTTCAACTCTCACATAATATTTTATTGCATCAAATGGCATCATATATGTGGAAACAACCCTGCAATGAACTATTCTTTATGTTTCTCATATGGAATTTAGAAGGTAAACTTATCCATCAAATATTGAACCTCTTATTAAAATCCCATACTAACTCATTATGTAACTTCTTAATCTCTTTCAGTTATGTAATACACTGCGAATCAGACTTCAATTTTTTAAATTCTTTCAACAAATATTTCATGATGTCTACGAAGGTTTTAGCTTGTCCCATAGGCATAGTGGACTGATACTTCATATACCATAGTAACTGTGTGATCTTTGCCTCATCATCCTTGACATTCTTCATGATCCATATCAATTCAAAGAAAAACAAGTGGTTTTTTGGATCTTTTGAACTTCATCCATGAAAGATAGACATCCTTAAGGTGGGATCTACTCCTTCCATGGTGTACTACACAATATTCTTCCATATTGACATTAAATAATGATAAATTGGTGTACTACTTCCACTACTATGACTACATTTACTACTATCCTTACTTCACTCACTAACTAAAAGTGACCAAATTTAAGATATTTCCTCAGCTCTCAGAGACAAACAGAGGGCCATGGGTTTGACGTAGAGTATGGCCTAAGTGGGGCATAATGGATCTTCCTCTACTGGACTGTGCTGATGATCTTTCTCCTTTTCCTCTATTCATGATATTCCTTCAATATGGAGTACTACATAAGTTTTTACTTCCTCAATATCACTGTAATTCTCTTCTCTCTTAGTTGCAATTCTCTTCCTATTGTACCAAAATTGTTTTCCATTGTAAGGTACTCCAATATCTTATTTTGTTTCACATTATTCTTCTCTCCGCATCCTTAGTCCATCCATTCTTTATTCATTCTTTCCTACACACTATTCCTTATACACTCATACCATCCCTTGGTCATCCCCCAGTCCTCCTATGCACATGAAGGAACCTAGCTCCTAGGGAAATCATATTCCATCCTCATAACTCCCTTATCACACAACATCATATTGATCCAAGTAGACAATGATTTCAAATATCTTCCACACATTCCTTTAAAGAAATATCCTTTAACAACACTATATGACTGAGTACAATCTTTAAAAAACTGAGTAATATAACCCCCCAATATGCTATCCATACAGAAATCAACTCTACGTGAGATATAATTACTTATAGTATTCAATTGTTGAATTAACTCATGGTTCTAATTCCTCGTAATATCAGTGTGGACTGTTCCATTATTTTTAGCTAACCTCTGTAACCATTCAACAAAAGAATTCAGGAAATCAACAAAGAAACTCTCATGTAAATTTGTGAATACATACCTCTGCAACCATTGCTCTGAAATGATCTATTGGTTATTATTCTGATCTCTAGAAAACTCATGATCTTTTTCCTATAACCACTCTCTGATCTATTTCGTTTTCATCCTTCGCATTCCCATCACTTGCAGAACCCAGTCTTGACAAAAAAATTATTTGTTGGCGCATAGTGGGAAGAAACTACGTTCAACACTAATTCACCAACAAAACCCTAAGACACTAACCCTTTTGGCATCACCCTCAAGCAGGTGAAGTCTCACTCAAGGTATCTACAGGGACTGTACGAACCAAGTTTCTGCATTCATGAAGGGATGGGAGGAATTCATCATAAACAATATCCTTAACATTCATTCATTGTATATTGTACCATGTACATAGAAACATCAGAGTAGATAACATATTCATATTAACCATTCATACATGATGTGCATGAAATAAACAAAACAATAAACAAATACATCATAGCATAAGAGGCACGATATTTAAGATGGTTCCCCCGATATGGGATACATCCACAATAGTCTAATTCTTATATTATTATTCAAAATCATCCTTTACAAAATGTTCGCACCGCTTACATACATTATATCTCGGTCATACCCCAAAATGTCTTGGTCATTCATGCATATAGTGCACACTTAGCTCTTCACTAATGTTCAACTCACTCACATATTCTACTATCATAAGCTACTTTCTACCCAAAACCATTAAATATTTATACATTTACATTAGGGCTTATCACATTTCAAATAACCAAAATGCCTAACGACTTATTAAATAACTTCCTTCTTCCACGCATGTTGATCCTAAAAATACGCCAACTTCCCTCCTTCTTTTGCATGCACTCCAATGAAAATCCCAAAAATGGTCCCAAAATTCCTGTCCCAACACCCTGCAAGTTGATTCCTCCAATTTTTCACACCTATAAAGTACCAAGATAGATGAAAAATTGTAGGATTATCTAATCCATACCACATACTATGAAATTTTCAATTTTGTTGGACTTTAAAGTTGTGTTAAGTAAAGCAATCATCAAAATATTGAAGTGATCACTGGAACAACGGATTACTAGATTCAATATTTTACATGTTTGGAAAGCCTATAATGACTCTTCATACAAGTCAATGTCATCATATCTATTAACATAACTAACAAATTTGTTTGGTCAAGTTGATTGTGTTCCTATATTATCTGAAACTTATTTCTAGTAACTATTTTCCATTTATCTAAACTGTTAATATGTAAGCCTCTAAATTTAGTGCAAAAGGCGAAGTTTGAAAAAAAAGGTTCATAGGCGGTGGGTTATTGGAATATAATCATTTTCTATTAATTCATAAAGAAAATTATGTTATGTTTTTTAAAGGAATTTAGCACTATTAAGAAGGAAAACCAAATTCCTATATTGATAGATCAATTTTTTCCTTAAAAATAAAAAAAAGTCTTCATCATTTATGAAACAAAAGGATTGGTGTAATAGAGGGTGAATATAATAAATTGGGAAGGGTCATCATTGGAAGTCTAAGGAAATTCTACAAACATTTTTTGTTGATAACATGGTCATTTTGATTAAAATGATATCTATGAGTGAGCAACTTATCTATTTAAATAAAAGGATCTTCCAGATTTTTTTTTAAAGTATTGAAATACCTTGTGTGATATGGTTGTAATAGAGGTTTCCATACATTTATGTTGTTTTTTTATCACCAATGTATATTCATGTTAGCACTAGATTTATCAATTGTGGAAAGGGATCAAATTATTTTAAGTGTAAATTTTTTTATCAATCAAGATGGATCTAGTTTTTTTTGTAGTCTTACTCAACTCAGTGGAACTCAGAAAACAAAGCTTATTCTCACACACATATATAATTTATTTGATAGTACTATTATCACTTGTTATAAGTGTTACATTTTTTTTGAATATATGACACATTATGGCATGAGCATAATCAAGTGGTAATATATAT
>JASDQU011400629.1:0-10766 GCA_032191745.1 Picea mariana | reverse complement strand
CCCTGCTTCGACTATGAGGGGTTTGCTGATCCAAACTCTCTCCTTTTCTTCTTAAATTTCTACTCAATATTGACATCGTATCTATAAGTTGTGCCCAATGAGGTGATGTCCAAAAAATTCATTTATGTTTGATTATATCTATGAAAACAACAATGATATTTTAGCACCAGATGTCACTCAGAGTCTTTGATACCCAATTTGGTGTGTCGGGTATGAAAAATATTGGTGAAATATCGTACTGTCTAGTCCCTTTCTTGACGTAGGGTGGTCCATCTAGTGTATTGGTCCTTGTAGCTTCCAACGGGGTAGTACTATTCTTGAATGGCATCCCAGAAGGAATCCCATGTAGGGTCCCCCACAGGCATTGCATATTATTGTGTGGCGCTTTTCTCAGAGTAAGTATCCCACAAATATTTAACATAGGGAACAACATTGAGGAGTGAAAAACGGATCTTTTCCCTATCGAAAAAATTGTGGACTGAAAAATACCCTATGAGCAGATTCAGTCGATTATCTATAGCATTTTCATCTATCAATCCTTCAAATAATGGAATATCAAAATTTAACTGTACCTTGACAGGGGTTGCATGGCCTCTTGATGAATATGCTTCTCCTTTGGGCAGTCGTTGAAGGATCTATGCGAATTTTTCCATCATTTTGTTCCTTTGTCATGCGAGGGATGTTGGAATATTGGTTGTTGTCATTGATGTCAGCCCTAGTCATGGGTTTCGGACTACAATATTCATGAAGGCATTTGTACATGAAGGATAATGCATATGTAGATACAACACCCATAGATGGATAGTATAAAACATGTTGTTTCCGATGGTATGTGGAATGTCATGTGGATCCTCATGGTTGAGGAGAAATAAATTTTTGAAGATGACAAAGTGAATTGAAGAAGGAAGTACATGTAGGCCCTGAAGATAATTAAAGAAAATAATTACAAGATAAGAAAGTGTCAAGTTGGCCCTAATGTTAAAAGGAAGTGACATAAATGGTATAAATACATATCATTATACATTCATTTGATAGAAAATTTGGATTTCAGAGGAAATCAGAAGTAAAGAAGGCCGGATTTCAAGGGAGGATGAAGTCTTTTTGTGATGTGTTCTAAGGTATGTTATTTTCAGGTCATCTTACCATTTTCGCTATAACTTTTTTTCTAGAACGATTCATATGGTGAAATTTCTATGTATTTATAATACCTATCGGGGTACATGTGGTAAAATATTCATCTCTTAATTGAATATAATTATGGAGATACACTCTGTGGAAGATACGATTTTTGACCAGTCCTAACGCTAGTCAATAAACAACTATTCCGGGTAAAATAGTCATAACTTATTCAAAGAGAATCTAAATGAAGTGGGACCACTTTCATTGGAAATAGTACATACTTTAGTTTCTTGTGTGCTAGTTTCAGAATCTTATGTTAAATTTTGAGCATGGGTCATTCTGTACAAGTTCTCTCTCCTAAATAAACCATAATTGAATAAAGTCTACCATTCTTTCTATAACATATTTTTGGGGAGGATTCAAGGAGTGAAAATTGGAGGAGCTTCAAAGAATACATTGAGTAATATTATCTACAAGATCAGAGTATTCCAAGAATTGAAGAATTACAGAAGTTGAAGAAGTATCAAGAAGCATTACCGGGCTCTATGTGATGGTTGGTTGATGGTGATGATTTAATATAAGGTTTTATTATCTCTCAATTTTGAATACTGGAGTAATAGAATGGAAACTTACTTGAAATCTCTTGGGGAAAATGTTTGGTTCTCATTTGCTTCAGGATACAATTCTTTTAAGAAACCAAAGACTGTAGCTCAGAAGGAAGTAAAAAGGAACAACAAATTGGCAATAGATACCATCCTGGATGGATTGACAGATTCGGTGAATTCCAAGGTGGGATCATGTGCATCGTCAAAATATCTTTTGGACAAGTTACAAGACCTTTATGAAAGGGAAGAAGTAGAAGAAGAAGAAGAAGAAGAAGTTGAAGCAAATTACAACATCTCAGATTTCAACGAAGAAAATAGAGGTCAATTCTTTTGATTTAATTGTGAATGAGTAGGACATGTTGAATTTGAATGTCCTCATCCAAGGATTGAAAGAGATGAAAATGAAGAAGAAAATTCCAATGAAGAAGAAGAAAATCATGAAGTAGGAATTATTCAACAAGAAGATGAGAATCTTAAAAAATTGAAGCATGTTGAGGTTGAAAATAGCAAGTTCAAAGACACATAGAAAACTAAGAAGTGAATTGGGTAGTTGTGAAAATACAGTTGTAATCTTGAAGAAACAATTAGAAGACTTTGAGAAACTAAGAGAAGAAAACATTTCCTTGAAAACTCTACTCGAAGAAGAAAGAAGAATAGGAGAAGTAAGGAATGTCCAAATGATGAAGAATGAAGAAGATTGTGAGAAAATTGAACAAGAATTTGTCTCATTGAAGAAGATATTAGGAAACTCTCAAGTGCCAAAAGACTTAACACATCTTGGATGCATGGGTGAAACTTCATACAAAGAAGATGAAAATACCAACAAGAAGGTTGAAGAAAGAGCTACATAGATAGTTGATGAGAAGTGGACCAGGATACCAGAAAGAAGGAATGATTACAAAAGAGATGAATGTCCTTGAAGACCTCCTACCTCCAGGAATCAAAGAAGCTTCAATCAATATGAAGGAAACTATAAAAGAGTAGATCATGAAACCAAATGGACTACATCACAAAGAAAGCCACTTACTCCAAGGTATCAAAAAAAAATTCTTTGTCATTGTTATACTTGAAAAATTTTTGGACATAAGACAATTAATTGCAAAATCAATGAAATGAACAAATACAAAAGAAACATGAATGGTGTAAATAGAAGATATGGATATAATCGTGGATTTGGGCCACCTACTCTAAGGTATCAAAATTTCTTTCTTGGTCATTGTTATACTTGCAAAAATTTTGGACATAAGGAAATTAATTGCAGAATCAATGAAAGGAACAAATACACAAGAAACATGAATGGTGTACATAGAAGATATGGAAATAATCGTGGCTTTGTCAACATAAATTATAATTCATTTTTCCCATTGATGGACAAAAATATTGTATGCTACGAATGTAATTATATTGGTCACAAAGCATGAGATTGCAGATATATGAATTAAGATGCGCCCATGCCAACCATAGTATGGAGAATGAAATAATTTCAAACAATGAATATTAGCGAATAGCATTAACCTATGAAGAACGTAAAGAAGAATATGAATGGTACATAGACAGTGGATGTTCTTCACACATGACCAGGGATCAAGACAAATTAATCAGCTTAAAGAGAAAGGGTGGCAATGTTGCATTTGGAGATGACTCATCTGCCAAAATACTTGGAGAAGGTGTAGTAGAGCTTGGAAGAAAAAATGTAAAAGAAAAGAATTTCCTATTGGTTGAAGACTTGAAGAATAATCCACTTAGTGTTAGTAAAATGTGTGATCAAGAATACACTCTTACATTTGACTCCCGAAAATGTAAAATCAAAGAAAATAACTCAGGAAGATTGGTTGCAACTGCAACAAGAAGGCAAAACAACATATACATCTTAGACATGAAGAAGAGAGAGAAGAAATAAGCCACACAAAAGGATCCCAAGGAAGAAAAAGTCTCAAAGACCAAAAATAAGGATGACGTATTATTGAGTGCCACATGTTCAGGGGGAGCAACCCCAAAGAAGAAGGTCACCTCATGCCATTGAACTCAGGGGGAGAATCCCTACCCTTTTCCATTGATGTAAAAGGGGGAGAGAAATTGTGATCATGATGATAGGGGGAGCTTGAGTGTTTCCATCAATTACAAAGGGGGAGATCATTGGAAGATTGGTTGTTGTCATTGATGTCAACCCTAGTCATGGGTTTTGGACCACAAGATTGATGAAGGTATTTGTACATGATGGACAATGCACATACAAATACAACACCCATAGATGGATAATATACAACATGTTGTTTCCGGTGGTATGTGGCATGTCACGTGGATCCTCATGGTTGAGGAGAAATGAATTTTTGAAGATGACAAGGTGAATTGAAGAAGGAAGTACATGTAGGCCCTGAAGATAATTAAAGAAAAGAATTACAAAATAAGAAAGTGTCAGGTTTTCCCTAATGTTAAAAGAAAGTGACATAAATTGTATAAATACATATCATTATACATTCATTTGATACACAAGTCGAATTTCAGAGGAAATCAAAAATAAAGAAGGCCAAATTTCAAGGGAGGATGAAGTCTTTTGGTGATATGTTCTAAGGTATGTTATTTTCAAGTCATCTTACCATTTTCTCTATAAATTTTTTTCTAGAACGATTCAGATGGTGAAATTGCTACGGTATTGAGAATAAATATCAAGCTACCTATGGTAAAATTTTCATCTCTTTATTTGCTATAATTATGGAGATACACTCTGTTGAAGATAGGGTTTTTGACCAGTCTTGAAGCTAGTCAATAAACATGTGTTCCGGGTAAAACAATCATAAATTATTCATAGATAATGCAAATGAAGTGGGACCACTTTCATTGAAAATTGTATGGAATTTAGTTTCTTGTGTACAAGTTTCAGAATCATATGTTAAATATTGAGCGTGGGGCATTTTGTACAAGTTCACTCTCCTGAATAAACTAGAATTGAATAAAGTCTACCATTCTTTCTATAACTTCTTTGTGGGGAGGATTCAAGGAGTGAAAATTTGAGGAGTTTCATAGAGTACATTGAGTAATATTATCTACAGGATCAGAGTATTTCAAGAATTGAAGAAATACAGAAGTTGAAGAAGTATCATGAAGCATTATAAGGCTCTATGTGATGATTGGTTGATGGTGATGATTTAATATAAAGTTTTATTATCTCTCATATTCTTGGGTGGAAGGAAGGGGAAATGATATAGAGTTAAACCCTGTCTTTATATTGGAGGATTGTATCTTCCTCTTGGAGGTTTATCCCTCCCTTTGCATTTTGAAGTTATAGCTACCTTTCGAAGTTATTACTTCCCTTAAACAATAACTATTGATTATTTCTCATATATTGTGCATGGTGTATTGTGGTGTATTGGTGTAACTCTTATACTATTGTTAATTTCTCATTGGATATAATTGAATTGTTTAAGTATAAGTTGAAAAATGTTTTAAATTGTACTTGATACTAATTCACCCCCTCTCAGTATCAACAAGGGATTCCTAGAGAAAACTTTTAGTAGGATCTCCTGCTCCATCATCTTTCTTTTCGTCTCCCATGGGATGTTGTCGGGCTTGACGCAATCGATATTGCAATGGCTCGATTGGTTTGAGTCCCAACTTCTTGTACCTATATCTTGCTGGGGACATGCATGAAGAAAAATAAATGAAGAGAAGACCACTCTGATACCACTGATCTGGATTTAGGACAAGAACGAACTGATTAACATATTGAATACAATAAACATGGAGATATTAATAATAACACAAATATCCAATGAACAATATCTTATATTGAATAATGAAATAGGTTGAAACTGTAAAACTGTAGAACTGAAACACTTGCTCGAATGGTTGTAGTTATCTCTGAGAAGAGATGTGGATGCTACGCGCATCTGTATGAGCATAATGAATTCCAATGAGACTCTATAGGCCTTTTTGATATTACTCATGAATCCTAAAACCCTAGACATCCAAAAACCTAACCCTAGGAGGTGAAACATCAAAAGTCATGTGGGCCCCTATGGGTAAGTTGGTACCTCAAGTTCCTAGGGTTGTAATTTTTTCATATGCCCTCCGTTTTAGGTTTGTGATAGATCGTTAGAAATGTCTTTAAGAGAACTACACATTTTTCCATAAAACTATGAATTCCTCTATATTTTGACTATGGCAAGCCGAAAAAAAAAATTGTTTAGGCCTCCAAAACAACCCTGGAAGTACAACAAGATGTTCTTACATGAAAACATACAAAATAATTCAGTAAGATTAGGTGAGAAGCCACCAATGTCCACCTGAAAGATGTGTAGGGTTTTATATGACCCCATAAGTGTAGAACACACAATTACAAACAAGTACAGAAGAACGTGTTGAACTAAAAATGGACAAGAGGGGCTGGTTGGAATAGGTGGGTGGACACCAATATCCAACTGGATCAACTATTTACTTGTATTCTTACACTTGACATGTTATTTCTTGTGGTGAGTGTTAGGTTTGATGAGTATGTGCTCACTAGTGGAACTACAAGTATAGAGTTGGACATTAGGGATTATGAGTGCATGTTGATTTTCTTCGTATAGATAGATATGCACAATTAGGAGGATATCATAGAAAAATATTGTAATGTATAGGGTTTAAATCTACCTCTATCATGTATATTAATTTCCACCCATAATTTCCACCCATATCATTTTGAGGTTAATGGCATTCTAGGTATGCAAGAAGGGACCATAATCATGAAGATAATGTAATTATATATATATATGTGTGTGTGTGTGTGTGTGTGTGTGTGTGAAAGAACTGTATATAAATAGTGTTGTAAATGCATATGAAGGTTGATGTAATTGCCCATGTGCCCATTGTTATTATTCAATGTATAAGCGAAAATATCTTTTATGACCTAAGTTAGTTGAATGTGCTCATGGGTTGTACAATAATTGTTGAAGGGAAATGTATTTCGTCTAAAAAACTATTATTGTCCATAAATTCTATGTAAGAACATTGGTTACAACTTAACTGAGAAATTATGTACATTACATTGTGGTATCAGAGAAAAACATTGGTGAAAATCGATGGTTTCAAGAAGTACCCCATATCTACAATAGAACGTAGAGGGTATTGGGTATGTTACAAAAAAATATCATAGACGTTAGTTACAATAGTGGTGTTGTATGGGGCATGATTCATATTAAATATGAAGACATTGTATATCTCTTGTCAAGATATTGACAAAATACATTAGGGAGATCAATTGGGGAAGTATTCTTGAAGATGGAAATTGTTGGAATGATGGGTAAATTCCAAAAATAATTATTCCTATTAGAACATACAGAGGCACATTTTAAGTAATTCCAAAATTGTAGTGTTTTTTTTCATGGAAAATTTAGCAGAAATGTAGTTTTTAGGATGTTTTTGACAAAATTTCCATGCAGAAGAAGAACTGTATAAAAACACCATTGAAAATTCTTAGTTTTATAATGTCAACCAGTGAAACTACTACATGAAAAATTTTATTCCATGGAAGATTAGGTGAATTATAATTACAAAGTTTGATGCTATGGAGGAATTGGGACAAAATTTTAAATCAGTAAGAATGCAAAATATTTGATGCATACATAAGTTTGAATACATGAGAAATGGTGTTGAATTTCCATTTGAGGAGTAAATTAATGCATGGTCGATGGAATCCTAGAATCTGTTTTTGAAATTAATGATGGATATAAGTTAATTCGAGAATGTATATATAGTTAATGCCAATCTAATTGTGCCTAAAAATGAATTCTTCAACAATAAGAATTTAAATGTGATCACATGATTTGTAGAAGGATGAGAAATAAACAAACCAAAAGTACCACAAATGAATCGTTTAAATAAAAATAAAATTATACCGTATCCATAGAAAGAAAGACAAACTATGAGAGAAGCACTTGGATTCTTTGACCAAGAAGAATATGAAGAAAAGTGGAAAACTTGTAGACAAATATAGTATGTATATATTATAACTATTGAACATCCTAAAAGAATTTAAAGAAGATAAAAGGAGGTGTAAAAACCTGAGGAAACTTACTCAAGAAAAGATTCATGATGACCATTGGTATCATGGGGATACTAGCATTGGTATATTTTGAAGTAATCAACTTGGGTGAAGGTATCCCGACCTATTCAACATTGGTCAAACAACCATGGGGAATAAAAATAAAAGCGACCATTTCACTGGAAAGAGATGGACTCAAACTCAAATAAAATGTGAAGAAAATTGTCATACACTTGGACCCCAGCTAGGGAAAGTCGTCGAAAAATAACTCAAACATGAAACTCTATGAATGAAAATTGCAAAATTATGAATCAAAAGAAAGAGAATGTTATTCGATTGAAGGCATACATAAGAATAAATTTCATTCTTCCTTTTCTATGGGAGTAGTATTTTCAATATACACAAATAAAATTGAAAAAAATTAGAGTCTAATCCCAACAACATATGTAAATTGGGCCTCAAAATCACTATTTCAATTCAAGGAACGGAAATCATCATCAGTTCATGCTCATGAGGTGTTTAAAATGGTCAAAGAAGAAGGCCAACTTCAAAGTCTAGTGCGGTCGTTCATAGGAAAAAGGAACTATATGGTTGGATGCACATACATCCAAATTATATGCTTGGACCATCGGGACCACATATGTTTTTTAACGCTTCGGTGGAAGAAATTATCAACCGTAACAAGTATACTGAAGTTTAAGTTAAAGCTTGACACTCTCACCCATATAGATTATTAAGAGAAGGAATGGAGAATAAGTGTGTACAAAGATTATATATTGTAGACTTATATGTTCCCCAATACATTCTATGATCTTCTCTATAAGTGGTACAAAATTGAAGAGGCATAGAGTGAAAAATTCAGCTAGAAGGATCTCGAAGAAAACTTTATCAAGAATTTTTCATTTTTCTCTGTAAAAATCGATGAAAAATATTTGAATTTGATAATGAAATATTTTCTATATACATTGAAAAGTATTTGAATTTGATTATGAAATATTTTTTATATACATTGACTTCATATACAAAAATCATTGAGAGAAACTAGACTTGGTCAAGTTCGAATAATCATTGACCAAAATAATTGATTTGAGTGTGAGTCCATTAAATGCATGGGAAACAGAGTTCAACCACATGAATCACAGTCATTACACAAAGTACATGTAGTGTGTGAGAAAAATCATTATTACATGAGTAGGAAATTCTGAAAAATTCACCTAAAAGGATCTCCATGAAAACTTTATCAAGAATTTTTCATTTTCCTCTATAAAAATCGATGAAAAGTATTTGAATTTGATCATGACATATTTTCTATATACATTGAAAAGTATTTGAATTTGATCATGAAATATTTTATATATATATTGACTTCACATACAAAAAGCATTGAGAAAATCTATATTTGATCAAGCTTGAACAACCATCCACTAAAATAACTGATTTGAGTGTGAGTTCATTAAATGCATGGGAAATAGAGTTCAACCACATCAATAACACTCACTACACAAAGTACATGCAGTGTGTGAGAAAAAACATTACTACACAAATGGGAAACTCATTGGCCTTTCAAGAATCACTATAGATACAAGTATCATGAATAACCAAAGCTCCATAAAAATAGAAATATTGTAGAGTGGAGATAAATGAAACTATCCATGTCAAGAATTGAAAAACCTCCCCTCTACTAAATAAAATAAGAGTTACAGGGATTCTACCCCACTAACAATTGAATTCACCATCCTAGTATATTTTGAAGTAACCACATTTGTCTCACGATAACCAAAGTCCTTACAATGTTGTTCATGGCCAAATAAGATTTTTGATAAGTAGAAGGTGTTGGGATTAATACCACATAGGAAGAAACTATAAATTATTGCTTACTAAACCAATTCATTAACTACACAAAGCCGATTAAAACTGATGTCAAGTGGAGGGTCAGAACCCTACCTGTCCTACCCGTTCCGAAGAAGTAAAGATAAAATTCCCTTGATAAGGAATGATTCGATCAAAAGTAGCTCCATTATGACATCATGCAGTATAGTGCAAAACAAAACAAAAGATCATGTCATTAGTTTCAACCCAGATAAGTTCTAGGGTGCAAGAGGTGAGAGTGGACATAGAGTATCACTCACTACCAACATTCAAATTTTCTTTTCATATGTATCATTTGCATGGAGATAATTCATGGTCGGTGGATTTTCCCACTCACTTGACCTAAGATGAACTTTTCCCGTCTATGATAAAGAACCAAGGTTTTCCATCTTTTCTTTTTGTATGACCCATTCTAGTCGAACATGTAGCATGGATCATTGACATCCTTGTATTAGATACTTGTTTTTCAAAACAAAGAATAATTCGATTAGATAGAACCCTCACTATAATAAACTCTATAAGAGCATGCATAATTAGTTCTATCCTTGTAAGTGCCTAGTAGAGTTAGCTACGAAAAATTCATTCCCAACACCACCACGAAGCACTCACTAAACACAACTCTGAACACGTTATTTTTGTAGAATTTTGGCACTTCATCATTTTTTTTTGTAATTCTCCAATCTCCTTATTCTTCAAGAATTTGAGGGAATGGAAGTAGTCCACTAATTGACTAAGCTAGGTAGCAGACCATTGTAAATTGTCAGTTAACTATAGAGAGAAGTCGAGTATGCAGTCAAGTCGGTCATTTGACTAGGGTAGTTAAGAATAGTTGTAACTCCTCATCAACTTAATGAATGTATAAATGTAGGTGATCATAAATGTAGAAAAAGAGAAAGTGGTGCTTGATATGATATAATAAAAAGCGACCTATTGTTGGTTCCAATACTACTTTTTTCCTTTATCTCCTCCTATGCATGCATGCTTGTATCTTAATGTAAATTACTTTCTATGTATTATGCTATATATGGGTCATGCACATAATTACCCCGTGTAATTCCATAGATTAGGATAGAAATTCTTGAAGGGAATAAGATATATGGCAGTCTTGGTATCATTAATGAATTGGTAATTTGGTAGTGAATTAGGGGTTT
>JASDQU011400628.1:153602-166756 GCA_032191745.1 Picea mariana | reverse complement strand
TAATTTTGATTCTTTACTATAAATTATGATTTATATGATATAAATTTACTTCATAATTCAATATTGGTTAAAATATATAAATATATATTATAATTATAAACTGACATCATGTTGTAAATATATATTATAAATATAAATGGACATCAGGTTATATTTTTAATGGTGCCATGAAAAACAAAAACATCCATGGATCTATGGAATAATGGTGTGATGTAAAAAAAATGGTATTTAAACATATTTTTGACAAATTTATCATAAGTGAGATAAGTCTATAAAAAAAATGATATTAAACATATTTTTTTATTATAAGAGAAAAAAGTATTTTCTATCTTTGACCATGAATACAAAATTGAAATAAAGATTGTATCACTCTAGCATTAGGAGTAGGTGGTTTAAAATCCCTCACATAGGGTTATGAGTAGGTGGTTTAAAGATTATCACCTAGCTATTTCTGGATATCACTTGGAGGGGATTTAACATTTATGGAGAACTTATGTTTATAATGGGTATTTATGTGTAAGGAACCTCCATCCTTTGCTTGTTTCAAATCTTTAGATTGTGAGACCCTTGTCTTTGTTTGTGGATTATTATAGTAGGCCAAAGGATCTGGAGGTATATGTTTTTTGAATTCTTTTAGAGTAGCTTTGGATTTGTGCATTGCTAGTTATATAGAGCCCCGTTAAAAATATAGAAGTTGTGCTAAAGCACTGAAGTCCAAGCATTCCTTCTAAAACTTTAATAGGCATTCATTTTCATTGGCTCTTCTACTTCTTGAACCAAATCTCTACTCCTTTTGTATAACCTATAACTAGTGTTTTGAGAAAATTTCATTTCAAGACTTAGTTGGAGGTCTTTAGACACTTAAAAAGGTTGGAATTGTCTCTTACCCTATAGATTAGCAAGCTCTCAATGATATACTATGAATGGATAAAACATAAGGGTTCCATTAAGATTATACATCATTTTATATTATACTTTAGATGTATGCAAAACATGATTTATTTAGATTAGATTATAAATTATTCTATAATGCAAATTAGATTTATGTAGATCATGATCTATTGACATGAAGCTTTGTATTTTCCAATTTTGGTCCTCACTTTGCATTTCATGGAACAAAAGTTTGATTCATTAGCTATATATGAGTTGTAGCTTGTTTTCTTATTTTGTTTCATTCAATGGATTATAAATGGATGAGGGTTTCCAAGTATATATAGGGTTTTATGGGGTTTTTATGGGGGTTTTCATATTATATTCATCTATTTAGGATTTGGTTATGTTAAAATTAAATTCTCCTATATTAGTTTTTTTTCTTGCCAATAATGGGTTGAGGCTTTAGTAAAGAATGAGTAAAGCACTAATTGGATCCAAGTTACCTTGTTTCTATTAATTTCAATACTTGTCCAAATCATCGTGTCTCTCACTCGAATGCCATTGAACTTATCCTTTTTTGTTGAGGGATATATGTGAGACTTTTAAGATGTGCAGTTACTAAATAGGATGGAAACCATACTAGGGTAGGAATTATGGGAGATCCTAAAGAATAAGAACTATTTTCCTTGTGAAGTAGAATGATGAAAGTAGTGCTTAGTTTTAGTTTAGCATAGAGTCCAAAAATATATACAAATTTCACACATAAAAGTTTTCACATATGGTTTCTCCTTCTTGCTTCTCTCAACATTTGTTAGTATATTTTGAATTTCTCATTTACTTTTAAGAAGGGTTGTCCACACTCTATATCAATGGTCTAGTATTTCAGAAGCAAAAATGTATATGGACCACAAGAAAAATAAAAACAAATCATTAGGGTTTAGTACTTCATGATTCTTATGAACTCTACCCAATAGTTCTTATTGTGTATTTCTTAGAAAAAAAAAAAAATAGGAGTTTTTTAATACATATCTATCATCAACGCTAACATTTTTTAATACATATCTATCTAAATATAATCTCGCTATTTAAGAATCAATGGAAATAGTTTTCTATGGATAGTAGGCTAGAGAATGTCATTTTCATTTTTTTTAGATGTTGATTTGAGAAACATGTCCCAAGGTCTGGTTATATAACATAGGATTCCTTTCGTTTAAATGTTGGGTTTGAGGGACACTTATTTAGTTTAAATGGTGGGTTTGAGGGGAATTTAATTTTCCAAAATTGTCCAGGACCTGCACTTAGCCAGATCCATTTTTAATTGTTCTTCCATTCATGGGGGGAAATGAAGTAAACCCATTGGTCACTTTACCTTATAATTCATAATAACACGAATGCATCCATATCTTCCACAAGGGATAAATAATTATTATTTATTCATTGATAAGAGAGGAGAAACAATTATGTGCATATAAATACACATTGGGATGATAAGTCATTTCTTTGGTAAATTTCAAGATTTATCACTATTATATAGACTTATAATTATCACATTGTAATGACTATATTACAAAGTAATTTTGTTATAACTATTATTAGAAGATAATAAATTTAATAAACTTTAGGTATATTACAAGTCTGCCACCCTTAAAATTGCTTTGACCTCAAAGCACAGGGAATGGAAAACTCTTCTGGTAGAATGAAAAATATTTGTAACTTCCATCAATTAGATAAATTTGAGGAAACAAGGATACATGATGTTTGAAGCCTTGAATAATATCGACGCATCAAAAAATAATCAATGCATCCTTGAGGGAGACTCTTTCTAGAACTCTTTGATGATAAGATTCTAGATACGATCTTATTTGTTGTTGACATCAAGGCACATAGATATTTGGATGCTTCGATATGTAAGTACAACATTGAATCTATTTAGGAACCATGGGATATTTGTTTGTTGATTCTTTCTCACTACGAATTTGTTGATATGGGTGTGAATATGGTACTTTGTCCTTCTTAATATTTGGTTTAATCTTGGCATGATTTACTTGAGTCATCGTGATGGTATCTAATGTTTTTGTATTTATTGGTGTGACAACACCCTTTGATTGATCTATGAATTCATCAGTAGTGATCAATGGTATGTCAACCCTCACTAAATCTGTGGACGTTTCTTTTTCCCTGAATTGTTTCTTGAACTTGAATTTTGGAAACTATTCCACTCATAAGACTTAATTAGTAATTGTAGTCTAATTTTTAGTTATGATCCCGTCTATTGAGGTCACTTCTCTTCAATGTCAACTTTTGGAGTCTCCTCCACTAACACAAATTCATTTATAACAACATTATTTTTCTCCACGTTGATTGCATCAGGGAGATTTCCCGTATGCATGTTTTGGGAATTTTTTTGTGCCTTGTTCTTTTTTGTAGAGTTTAATTATGATTTCTCAAACTATAAATTTTGTCATCTTGGGATGATAGTTTTTTTTCATATATTTTCAATATCTCTTTTGTGAGTGATTTTTGTACTGTTATTTTATTTTTTCATATCTTTTATCTATTGTTTAAGTTTCCAAATTTTTATATTTTTCTTCTCCAATTGTCGTGAAGTGTGCACAATTTCTTCGTCTCTGTTGATAAGGTTATTTTTTCAAATCTCTAATTTCCCCTTCTAAATCATTATAACATTGTTGTTGTGATCGAGTCAGGAAGTGTGCTATTGGGGTTTGATGGTTTTACTGTGATTATAGTACGTTTGATTAGATGATATGATGTGCACATGTATGACATGATTGTTTATGATGCAGGATGATGATAGCTTGCCGACCAGACTCACATATGGAGTAAAGGGGCCACACACACGAATACCAGAGAGGTTGAGGGAGAGGTGTGGACAACAGCCCTGCCATAGCCTACTAGCACTCCCACCGTGGCTCGAACTGTAGGTTAACGATTACCTAGTTCGAGAGGACCCATGATGTCGTGAGGGCAGACTACTATAGTCGCTCATGATCATTCTAAGGGGTGTGCAATAAGGCGGGGGCCTTATTCCTTAGAAGCCCTTAGTCTCCCACAAGTTCACCTAGCGAAGTGTTGACTCCAGGGGTTATTGATGTCTACCAATGAGTCAAGGAGCGAGTGGCACCCTTGGAGCACGTGGTGCATCTTGAAGGGCACGTCGTGAGAAAGAAACAAAAGAAGCGAGTGGCACCCTTGGAGCACGTGGTGCATCCTGAAGAGCACGTCGCGCAAAAGAAACAAACGAAGCGAGTGGCACCCTTGGAGCACGTAGTGCATCCTGAAGGGCACGTTGCGTGGATGATGATGAAGGAAAGAACCTAGATGGCCCTAAAACATTTAACACCCTAAGAAATTCTTAAACAACTTCCCTAATTAAATGTTGCCCAGTTCAAAATTTAAGTCCTAAATCTAAAACTTCTTTAGGGGTAAAATTTTGTCTAACCTTAAAAAAAAAATAAAAAAAAATACCCTATAAAAATAATAATAATAGTAATAATAAAATAAAAATTAAACGAAAAACCACTTACTAATAGTTTTAGTCTTCATAAATTTTTTGGGGTAAAATGAAGAGAGTAAGAATTTAATTCAAATCCATGGATTTAAAATTGTAAAGAAGAATTTAATTGTTTAACTTGTGAAAGTGTAAAAGATATTAAATTCTTAATAAAAAGGAAAAGAGATTAATTTGCACAACTGCCATTTTTGGCTCTAATAAAAAGGGGAAAGAAGGGAATAATAAAAATTAGGAAACTAAGGAATGGAGGAAACATAATAAGGGAAAGAAGGGAACTTATGGTAAAAAGCAAGGTCAACTTAGTAAGAATCGGCAATAAAGAACCTTCTAATTGAACTAAATTAGCAACATCATTTTTAGGGAAAGTATTTAAACCTGTAAGGGAATCTAGGGACACCTAGGAGTAAAAATAGGAGCAACTCTAGGTGGGTGAGGGAAATGAGGCAATCATTAATTTAAAGAAAATAATTAATGGAGGAAAGTGGGGGATGGATGCCACTTGTACGAAGGAAAATTTTTGGAACTTTTTATTTAAAAATTAAAATTGAATGAGATTTGGGAAAGAATGGAAGTGTTAAAATGCTATAAAAGAAAGAGAGGAGAAGGAAGAAGGGGGGATCGGCTGTCAGCGTAACGTTACGCTGCTAGATTTGTGACTTGACTGATTACTTGTGGGGAGTTGGGATTTTCCAGCTCAGATAGGAGTGGTAGCTCGGCCTTGCAAGGCAAGCTGGGAGCTAGATGTACCATCTGGATAGTGTGTGGCCCCATTCCGGCTCAGGGGGATAAAGGGGAAGAAGAGTACCCCTTACGTTGGCTGGGAGGTACCGGTGAGGTCTCGACGGTCGGCGAGCAGGAGCGGCATGGAGCTCAAGTGCAGGATAGCGTCTTCGGGTTATTCATCATCGGTCACAGGTACGCAAGTGCGTTTGTTTGTTTAAGAATAAAAGGAAAATTGTTTGAAGTTGTATATGAATCCTTATGATGATGATTGATGTGTTGAATTTTGGATCATCCCATTTCCTTCTTGTTGTTTTCTGCGCCTAGACTGTTATAACCCCGCAATCCTTTTGATGATTTATCCTTGGCTATGGCATTCTCTTACCTTGGGCTGCAATTTCTTATTGGTGTTCTTTAGGCATTTATAAATTACGGTGGGCATTTATATCTGACTAGGGGCGTTTTTAAATATGGCTATGGGCGTTTTGAAATAATGTGGGTGTTTATATATTATTGTGGACATTTTTTATTGTTGTAGACGTTTATGTATTGAAGTGGTCATTTTTAAGTAATGTGAGTGTTTTTATATGACTGTGGGCATTTTATATATTATCGTAGGCATTTTATATCACTGTGGGTGTTTATATACTAATGTTGGCATTTTTATATTAATGTGGGCGTTTTTATATGACTGTGAGCATTTTATATATTAATGTCTGCATTTTATATCACTGTGGGCGTTTATATACTACAGTGGACGTTTTTATATTAATGTGGGTGTTTTTATATGACTGTGGGCATTTTATATACTACCGTGGGCATTTAATATCACTGTGGGCGTTTATATACTACAGTGGGCGTTTTTATATTATTGTGACAGTTTTTATATGACTATGGGCATTTTATATATTACCGTGGGCATTTTATATCACTGTGGGCGTTTATGTATTACAGTGGCCATTTTTAATTAATGTGGCCGTTTTTATATGACTGTGGGCGTTTTATATCACTGTGGGCATTTATATACTACACTAGGCATTTTTATATTAATGTGGTCGTTTTTATATGACTGTGGGCATTTATATATGATTGGGTACGTTGTCACATCATCCGTTGGCTTCCATGTGTAAGTTGGAGTGATTGTATGCCCCTTTATATTTTTATTTTCCTTATGGCAATGCGTTCTGGCAATGGGTGTATTGGCATTCCGTTTTTGTAAAATTTAGTTCTGAGAATTCGTTCTAGCAATGAGTGTTTTGGCATTTTCGTTTTGTAAAACTTGTTCTGAGAATTCATTCTGGCAATGAGTGTATTGGCATTTCCGTTTTGTAAAATTTAGTTCCGAGAATTCGTTCTGGCAATGAGTGTATTGGCATTCCGGTTTTGTAAAATTTAGTTCTGAGAATTCATTCTGGCAAAATGAGTGTATTGGTATTTTCATTTTGTAAAATTTGTTCTGAGAATTCGTTCTGGCAATGAGTGTATTGCCATTCTATTTTTGTAAAATTTAGATCTGAGAATGCGTTCTGGCAATGAGTGTATTGGCATTTCCGTTTTTGTAAAATTAATTGAGAGAATTCATTCTGCAATGGGTGTCTAGCATTTTCGTTTTGTATTGTTTTGTAATTTTGTCTGTGGAAACCTCCATCCCTGGCAAAAAAATTTCTCCCTCCTTAAACTTTCATTGATTTCAACTAATGCAGATGGACATTGTTGTGTGGTGAAATGTAGAGTTGTTTTATCGATTATTAAGAATGGATAATTTAATTACGAATGAGGCTAATGTTAATTAAATCCTTAGTTGCATTTACTGATTATTTAAGGCTCATTGAATTATGATATTTCATTTTAATGACTGAATGTTCTCTGTTAACTTAATGCAGTTCCTTTCCCTTTCATTTAAATCTAGTTAGTTTCTAATTGGGGTAAGAAGAAATTTTGTTTTATTATAAATTGTTCGCGGGTTTGGGTTAATAAAATGGTGCATGGTTTTTATAATTGATTAGTGGGTATTGTCGTAATGGTTCTTGTTCTAATCTAAATTAAACATTGTTTAATATAATTTGAGGATTGTTCAATACTAATTGGATCTCGTTCTAATACTTTTGGGATATGGTTAAATATCATTTGAGTATTGTCTTAATACAGTATCATCACCTCCCATGTGAAGCGTGAGGCGAACAAAGTTGCTGATCACCTGGCAAATGAGGCAGTGGACACAGGCGAGGAATGCTTAAGCTGGGATGGCCACGGCTCACCAGTCTTAGAGGTCTTCGCGAGATGCCAGAACCTTGCCACCAAAGACCTTCACTCCCCGGATGGGGTGACAGTGAGGCAAAGGAGACCACGTGGCTGCGAGTTGGGATGGGGAGGCACGGCGCCCACCGGCTCACGTCAAATACACATTAACTCGCCATGAATTTACACAGGCGCATTCAACTGAGGAGCCTTCTCGCACAAGGAGAAGGTACCCGCACTAAGGTTCAGAGTTTAATGCAGGAAGAGATGGTGCTGTATATCGTAATCGACATCATGCTAAGGTTCGTTGTTCGCAGTGAAACTCAGGGAGATAGAGAGCTCTCGCGACCCTCTTTCTTGCAGCAGCATTCGTTCCACGGCAAGGTTGTTCCCATCCGATTGAAGTGGCCGCACCGCTTGGCCGCATTATCACCCGACATTGCCATGCCATGACTCAGGGGAACACCGCGATGGGGAGTGGCCTGGCATGCATCTAAGTCGAGGAAAAAACGCAAGGAGGTCTTTGAAAAAGCAATGGAAGTGGTTGCCAGAAGGAGAAGGATGCAGGGCATGGCAATTGTCGAGGAGGTGATCCCAGACGAAGGACTGGAGAGCCCCCCCGAGTACACCTTGTTCACAGTCCCAGAAAACTGGAACCCCCGCTCATGTATTGGTATGGACAGCACTTCAAGGATGGCAGGTGGGAAGTGCAACCCCGGCGATAGGGGCAACGAGGTACCTTACCCTCCTTGCTATGTGGAGGAGGAGGCTCCTCCTGAGCCCATCAGAAATGACACGGGAACTCATGCGCCGAAAGGGACTGCAGATACCAGCCCAACGCAGCCACCCTCACCCCATGCGGACTACCTCAGCCTCATCTTTGATGTGCGCAATCTCCTCGCAGACCAGGTCTTTCGCATCGAGCGGATGGAGCAGAGGATAGACATGTTCTTTGCCGCGCATTCCAGAGCTACGTCGAAGAAACAGTGTCCAACATGTGCCAGAGCGTACGCCTTCCCTGCACGATGGAGGCACACTGAACCTGCCGACACTCTCCTGGGCTCCGAGGTTACCTGATGTTTAGACCCCAACTTTGTTTCTGGTTTTGTTTTACTAGTATATGCCTGAGGATAGTTAGCTTTCTATATGCTCTAGTTTTAGCTGCAAACACCAGTTTTAATTTTGTTACTCCCGGTTTCCTATGGGCGGGAGATAGTAGTGTTAATTTTGTTACTCTCAGTCTACTCTGCAAGGATGATGATATGTGGACAGGGATGTCCAACTGCCTCGGTTTCCTGCTAAGGCGGGACAGCTGGCATCCCCAACAGTGCTGTATTATGCCTATGTCAATATAAAAGGTTCCAACTTTTTTATATAAAAAAAAACATATAGTGGGGATGTTGTTTATTTAATGGCCAGATCTAAATTTGTAACACTTGGACATATAGAGAGAGTGGGTGAGAAGAAGTTGCTACTCGCCTTCATTTAATCCTTCTTCTCTTAGCTTCATATTGATTTGTTTAATAATCTGATATTGCGCACTACAGAATTAAGGCCTACCTGGATGCTAACCTTACAATAAGGAATGATGTTATAGAGTTCCCTTAGATTTATCTCTTGGCAAATTAAAAGCGTTCATGTAAATTGGTTTCTTTTAAGTATAACTCGTTATTGAAAAGAGGGGAATGCTCAAGACCCTTGGGATGTATTATAATAATAATAGAAAGGGATTGTGGCTAGATTTACCTTTGGAATTTAGTATCTCATTAAATTGGTATAAGAAGGGAGAATAGTAGCTTCTTAATGACTTTTAAGTGGTGAGTAATTTAATGAGTTGAGGAGTTATTAATGTCTCACTAATGCTTTCGCCTTAATGTGATAACCAGGTTAGCTGTTATATTAAAGGTTGTATTATTGTCATAATAAATGCCTTACTTGTTATATTAACTGTCGATATCTTGTGATTGACTAAAAATACACTTCCAATGCAATACGATAATAGTAGTGAGTAATCTAATGAGTTAGCAAGAATTCACCCTTGAAAGTTTCCTTAATGAGATAACTTTGTTAATTACGATATTGATTATTTGTCTTGTCATTAGCTTAGTAGGCATTGGTCTGCTTGCATCGGGAGGGATGTAGACAACTCCATGTTCCTTAGAACAGTCGCCAGCCCTGAGACCTTAAATGGTTAAAAATCGATGGGAACCTGGGCTTGAGCATTGCTTATGTGTCTTGGAGGTCCTAACCATTGCAGGGTAGGACGGATGGGTAGTCGGTCTTTTTATTGTTAGTTGATTGTTGTTCATTACTGGCAGATGTCGTTGTGCATCTTAGATCTTTATGTTGATATCGCAGTTGTATGCATCATGATTCATCATCATGCGACAACGCAGAGTATAATGTCTTGTTACCCTTGTACACACGCACACACAAAAAAAAAAATGCACTTGTTATAAGAGGTTGTCTTTGTAATGAGGAGGAACATTACATCAAATGAATTCAATCATTAAATTAGATGTATGATTAATATGGAATTTTATGGGTTTTTACTCCTTCATTCACTTTGTGAATTTATTGATGGATGAGAGCATTCATGAAGAGACTCCCTTTTAGAGAAGTATATTGAGCATTTCTTTTAACCACTTTTTGTAATTGACATTAAAACATGGAATACCAACTAGTCTTTAACTATTTAAAGTTCATATAAGTTCAAAAGTTTAGAAGAGTTCAAAATCAATAGAATTTAATCAAGTTTAATGGTTATCGGTACCCTTATGCCAAGGGATTATTAGATGTGTTGTCGTTTGGATCTTTTCCTTCTCACTTGATCCAGCTTCGCCTCCTATCTATGATGCCGATGGGACTATTCCTATGCTGTTGTCAGTTGCCTACGCTTCCTTGAGTTGCTCTAGGGGTGCCTGTGTGCTTCTCTTCTTCCCTGCCTGGAATCCTTTCTTACGTGCCACCCCTTTTTTTTGTTGCGCCTTGTTTTGACCTGTCCTTGGTTTCTTAGGCATTGTTATCTCTTCGACATGTGTTTGTTCTTGTCTTACTTCCTCCTCCTATATTTCTGCAGGTATTTTTAGATTGAGGACTAGAATCCTCTATTTGTCATCCCAATCCTTAATGGTCCTCTCTATGTCTGCTTCGTTGATGCAGTAGCGTATTATTAGCCATTGATTGTCACTATATTTCTGTCTGTGATTGCTTCCATTGTCAACCACCAAGTGTTTTCGATGCTCTCCTGTAGATCATTGTGATATCCTTCAAATATGGTTGCATTTAAAAATATCATGTTTTAATTGAGGATTTTAAGGTAATTGAATTCTTTCAAGTGCTCCCAAAACACAACCAACTAGCTAACACCAAATCAAATGAAGGAGATGAGCTAGGGGAAGGAACATGTGAAATGCTATGAAAAGCATGTAGTTAAACCAACCATGTTCCCTTGTCCTTACTCATTTAGTATCAAGTGTGATGGGGAGTTTCAATCACTTCAAGATTATTTGAGAGTTTACATGTGGTTTTGATAGATCTCTCAATTAAATTGTGTTAGCTATCTCGACACTAGGGCCTTTAATTCCTTTGAGAGTATCATTTTCCTCCATAGAATCGAAGGTTAATGGATTGAAAAAAAACTAATTAGGGATAAGAAAGGTGTGTACCATTGACTCCTTAGAGAATTCATAATCTTGTAAGCACATTTTTTTTACTAAGTTTATATATCCAACAATACATATGTTGAGTTAATGGTTGTAAGAATAGGATAAGGTCAATTTTTTTAAATATTTTCGGAGTTCTTAAAAAATTTGAATTATTATATAACTTGGTCTTTATGTAATATAATTTCCAACTATTTAATTAAAATCCAACCCTAATGTAATAAAAAAAATATCCTTTTCTACTAAAAAAAAATGTGATGGCCAAAATTTGCTAAACCTTATTTTCTTTGGAATTCATGTATTTAGATAAATATATATTGTATAGGGTCATTATTTATATCTATTATTATAGGTGATAATTAGTAATAATTTTATGTATAGGGTCATTATTTATATCTATTTTTTTTTTGTAAGTAAGTTTTTTGTATTATATATAAAAAACCTTCTGAGGTCCAAGATCAAGAGTACATAACTGAGTCCAGTGGTTGTAATTACTAAACTGCTCCATAAGGAGAAGCCAGTTCAGCCAACCATAATAAGCTAGTTGCAAAAATTGCTAATATTCCTGAAGAAAACTAGACAAATTAACTACCATGAGAGCCACTAGAGCTAAAGTAAGGAACAAGTTGTGTGTAATCTGGCACATACTCTGGCAGGAAGCCTGGCCAGGGTTCCTCAATGACAGGTGTCCCGCCGCTGAGCGTCCATTGCATGTCCGTGGCGTCATCGACCTTGTCCTCGTTAGCTTCCAGCTTTACACTTGTCGCCAAGGAAGGCTGCTGGAGTCTGGGGCCTTGCTCGTCCACTGCTGCTGCCGGAGCTAGATCTACTTCACCACGTTCGATGCCTACCAGGGTCATCATGCTCACGGAGTCTGTCCTAGGTGGTGGTGTGGTTGTCTTTTCCTCAGACTGCAAGCTCCCCTCTGTATTATCATGCTGGAGGCTGCCCGCGTGGTCACTAAGAGAAGCATCACTGGAGTCCTCAGGAGAGGTTTGAGGGGGATTGGCGAGGAGATGAAGCAGGATGGATAACCTCCCCTCCATTTGTTGAACCCGAAATTGGAGGTCGTTTACTCCGTCTCGGAGCTCAAAGACTAAGTCATGTAAAATGGCATATTTTCACGCGGAAGGTTGGGGCAGGGTGTGTTTGTGGTGCTGCGTCGACCGTGAACAGGCGCCATGGGAGGAGGAGAGTGCTGGGTAGAGGGAGACCACTAGGAATCGAAAACATCAATGATAGCTAGACACTCAAGAGCCTGGGTGGAGGAACCAGAGGGCGAGGAGGAAGTGCGGGGGCGTTGGGGGTGCCAAGGAGAGCCCCGGCGTGGGCGCATTCTTTGTCAGGGCATGGCATGGGTTGGCTGCTGTAGAATTTCTACAGAGACAGGGTGAGGAGAGAGGAGCAGCCAAAAGACCATGAAAGCTACCGAGCTAGAACCAGATATAAACTGTCGAGCGATAACATAAGAGGGGGAATTCATTGTGGTATTCGTAAGGGTGGTCAAGGGAGCGCGAGTTAATGCCCCTCCCATCATCGTGAATGCGATTTAATGCTCGGGGGTGACGGCTTCAGCAGGCACGAGCCGAGCACATGGCTCTGTGCCATGCTGGCCTCCCCTTTCCGCCTCTGTGCGCCAGGTGGTGGGCACTGACACCCCATCCGGGTGATTGTCCATTTCCACTGCTTTGTCGATGCACTGGTGGAGAATGGGATGCGTCTGATCTAGAGCAGTGTTGCAGAGGAGTTCTGGACCCTCCCAGTTGGCTCCTATGTTAGCCAGGTAGTCCGCTACTTGGTTTTCTCTTCGTATGACATGGCCAGGTATGATTACCTAGTTGGGGTGCAAAATCTCTGCTAGAAGTTGAAGCCCATGCAAAAGTCGCCAGCTTGGGGAGAGTTTTTCAGGGTCGGTGCCATTTAAGAGCTGGCCAAGAAGATTTAAAAGGATCTGGGAGTCACCTTCCACTAAGAGCTGATTGAAGATGTGTGCCTTGGCCAATTACAGCCCCCGAATGAGTGCCCAAAGTTCCGCCACATTGTTTGTAGTATGGCCTAAGGAGCATGCACTGATTACAACAATGCGCCCTTGATGATTGCGAAATACGGCTCCGTAACCTGCTGCG
>JASDQU011400628.1:137109-148490 GCA_032191745.1 Picea mariana | reverse complement strand
TGTATCCATTTGATTAAGTCTCTTTCAGAAGGCCATAACCCTAGGAATTTCCCTATTAGAGCATGATCTCTCATATATTGTTTTTGCTCCTCTATCCGCGGAGAGTTAACTATGTATTTTGGGGCATGCGGGGCTTGAGGAATGCACTTACCAGGAAGCCAAGGAGGCGATGTTTTGACAGGGGAAGCTGGGTAATCCGGATCGATGTCCATGTCGCGATCTTTGAAGGTGCCATCCACGATGAGAGTTGCTCGGAGGTCCTGCGGCGGCTCGAAGGACGGCTGCTTAAACTTTTCTCCGCCGCTACCATTTGCTCTAGCTTCACTGTAGGAGGCGCCGGCTCGGCCTCCTTCCTGCGGGATCATGGCCCTCACGGGCCTGTGAGCATGATCACTCAGTTTTCAGCTTCAAACCCTAAGGCGGGTTTCGGCTAGGAGACGCGGGTATCCACTTTACTAACTTAGTACTAGAGTTGAAATTGCATTCAAGAGTTCAGCCCATTATTTATATCTATTATTATAGGTGATAATTAGTAATAATTTTATGTATAGGGTTATTATTTATATCTATTATTGTAAGTGATAATTAGTAATAATTTTACTTATATGATAGTTATATTTGATTTCATATCATTAAAAATAAACAACAACTAAATTAGGTAATAATGTTTTTTTAATATTTCATTTCTTATTAATTAGTATTATATTTATTTATTTTTTAAAAATTGTGTAGAATGGTTATTTATTTATTTTAAAGTGTGTATAAGGTTATTTATTCTTTAAAGATTGTGTAGAATGATTTATCCCTTGTGGTTGATTTAGTTATGAGAATTATTTTTCATTTAATTAATTTGAAATTACATATCTCTCCATATGATTGATTTTGTTTTGAGAATTAATTTTTATTTAATTAATTTGAAATTTTCTTTAATAATGCATAGTTTGATGTTTCTTTAAAATCATATATTAATATTAATAATCTATTTTTAAGGTCATGGTCAAATTGGTGTATGAGACCTCTTCCACCCAACGATTTTACTGGTAAAGTATACGGAGGTATACATACCCTACCCCCCTCTGCATTTGAACACATACCCTACCCCCCTCTGCATTTGAACTTGTGACCTCTTAGGCGGAAACACATGTTCTTAACCTTAAACATCTTGTGAACTAGCTAGTTGATGAAGTAGAACATTTTACTCATCCCTAGTGTTTAGGTTAAAATTCATATTTATTTGAATTATTATTAGTAATCATTATCTCTTTAATAGTGGGAGGCATTAGACTCACTTCAAGCATCATTTCAATGTTGATTTGGAAATCCTAGAATAGTTCATCCCATCACCCAAGGAAAATACAAGTAAATTAATGATGGTAGAGTTATAATCTCAAAATCAAATTTCAATTGTACCCATCTACTTCAAATTGGTTCCTTGAACATTTACAAAAGTTGAAACATCCACACTTAACCTAGATCCAACATATTAAAACTCCATTTTGATAAGAGCACAAGTATTACTTCTTACTATTTAACTTCTTACAATTATTTATGATATGCATCTATTAATTCTTAATATTCACCTTCTTCATAATTGAATATTATTACTTTATTACTATTCACCTTAATTATTATGTAACTTTTGATGTGCCATTCTTAATCATATTAGTTCCATTTATTATATAAAATTTTGACTAAATCCATTTTAACTTTGTATCTATTAAGTATTGATAGAAATCAAATCTTTAACCAAATATTTTTATTGCTTAATTTTCTTGATAACTTGAGAATTAAAATATTAGATCCATTTATTCTATAAAATTTTGACTATATCCATTTTAACTTTGTATCTATTAAGTATTAATATAAATCAAATCTTTTTGTTCCTCAATTTACTTGATAACTTAGGAATTAAAATAGATCTAATTTCGTCCAATATTAATGTTATTAATACTTATAGTTAATTGAAAGTTGAGGAAAAATTATATTATAAGTATTTAAAAAAAATCTCTTTACTATTTTATATATATTTTTAATTTTTTAATTTTTTTATATAAAATTTAATTAAACTAAATTTACTTAAAACATAAAATAAATTTTATAAAATTAAATAGATGGAAAAAAATGAACTCAATAATTTTTATTAATATAAAAAACCTTTATAATAATATAAAAAAAAACTGATAATATTATCATATTGATCTTAAATTTTACAAAGATTGAAATCCTTCCACTAGTAAGCATGACATAAGTTAAATGGATTAGCTGTCAAATAATTTCTTAGAGAAGATCTCTCGTCCCTCAAACAAGAGGTATGATACGTCAATTTGATGTCTAATATGATGACCTTAAAATTAATTTATTATTTGTCTATTTATATTTGAGATATTATGTTTGGAGACATATTTACTATCAATTACATGGCAAAAAAAATTTACATTTTGTAAACATTTTATTTCATTATTTCAAATATATCAAAAACATTGACATGTATGTAGAAATTTGATAGTGAATGGAAAAAAAATCTCATTATTATTACAATAAACCTAAAAACAAAAATTAGATTATGTGGCCATATTGTTTGATTATTTGGAATATATTAAAAAAAATTCATTATTTCAAATATATTAAAAACATTTATCTGTATGTAGAACATAGAATTTAGAACATAGAATTTTGAATGTAGAATGTAGAAACTTCATAGTAAATGCAAAAAAAATCTCATTACTATGACAATAGAATGTAGAATTTTTAATGTAGATTGTAGAAACTTGATAGTGAATGGAAAAAAAATTTCATTGCTATGACAATAAATCTACAATAAAAATTACATTTTGTGACCATATTGCTTGATTATTTCAGGCATATTAAAAAAATGACAGAAGTGTGGGAACCTAAAAAAAAACCATTATTTCAAACATATTAAAACATTGATTTGTATGTAAAATGTCAAATTTTGAATGTAGAATGTAGAAACTTAATAGTAAATTGAAAAACAATCTCATTACGATGACAATAAACCTACAATAAAAATTACATTGTGTGACCATATTACCTGATTATTTCAGACATATTAAAAAAATGACAAAAAGGTCATTGATATCTCAATAAACATCAATAGAACATTACTTTCATATATGCTATAAATAGAACATTACAGATGATAGAAAAACAGTAAAACTCAAAATATAGAAAACAGAATAAATTACTTATCACTCTATTCTAAAGCTGGTTTTCATTTACTTATATTACGATA
The DNA here is from genome assembly GCA_032191745.1 of Picea mariana. Lineage (NCBI taxonomy): Eukaryota > Viridiplantae > Streptophyta > Pinopsida > Pinales > Pinaceae > Picea > Picea mariana. Next base: position 145,237 of record JASDQU011400628.1, on the reverse strand, counting down.
ACATATTGGGTGGACAACAGTCATAGCCCATTGGCTTTATTAAGCAAAAACTGAACAGTAAAAGATGGAAGTTATTAAAACATATTGTAAAAACCAAAGGATAATATTGGTTCTGAACCAACTTCATGATGCAGTCCTGCCAGACATAACAATACAGCAAAGTGAAGTCATTGGTCTTGAAAAAGATAGAAAGAAATATTAACCGAATAGGCGTTAAAACAGAACAAAGATGAAGAAGTCTTTGAATATGTGAGTTCTCACATTACAAAGGACAGTCTGTGTCGGCGTCTTTGCAAACACGAGCTACAGAGGCAGCCCTGGACCTTGTATCCAGGAGGTAGGGAGGCAGCCCTGAACCATCATCTGCAGTAAGGCAATTACATATCGCCTGCCTATCGACGTTAGAGTAAACCCTCTTGGTGCCTGCACAACACTCCGGTGTAAGGTAGTCGTCAAGCAGGAATCGCTTGCATGGAATCATAGGGGCTAACACTGGAATCCTGTTCTTTTCTTCACAAGATTTGCCTTCTGTTATCATGGCCATTGCAGTCATCAGTGCCGCCACCAGCCCAACGACCATCATAACTTTGGCCATGCCCATTCTCAGTCTCTCGTCAAAACCCTAAGACGATGCAATGCAATACTTATTACTGATTGTTACTGGACCTGCTTTGTCGATCGGCCCTCTACAGCTCCACACCTTTGCCACACGAAACGATATACACACTATATTCGTCCAATACAGTGCATATATATACTAGCACAGCCTCTAACTCGCGGCTGAGAACGCAGAAAGGTAGCGGTTGAGAACGCGTGCCCTCAATATAGTGAGAATGTATACCTCCATTATAAAATGTTTGTGGTAATTTGTTTGGCTGCATTAGGTTGATAAATAGAAAATGGTAATTACATATCTTTACAGTAATTTTTTAATGTGATTAGGTAAATGTTAAAAAGTAAACATGTTAACTGATGCCTTTTATAAATGCAAGAAAGTTATGAACAATAAATCTGATCCATTGATTTAGGAATACAACTAATAATATGTCAGCATCTTCAATGCATAGCCATTAGATTAAAGTTTAAGGTTAAATAAGATTAAAAGATTATTAATTGTGTCCATTGTCAATAGGTGTACGCCTTTCCACGTAAATATTTTAGACACTATCTATTCCTATTTCACAAGAAACGATAACTCTCGCCAGAGATTTTAATTTCTTAATTTATTGACTTATTCTAATTTTGATATTTATTTTCACATACAGAAGTTAGTTCTATAACAACTTTTTTTTTTTTTAAATTTATTATTATTTTTTTAATTTTTTAATTTTTTGTAATTTTGATTCTTTACTATAAATTATGATTTATATGATATAAATTTACTTCATCATTCAATATTGGTTAAAATATATAAATATACATTATAATTATAATCGTACATCATGTTGTAAATATATATTATAAATATAAATGGACATCAGGTTATATTTTTAATGGTGCCATGAAAAACAAAAACAACCATGCATATGATGTAAAAAAAAAATGGTATTTAAATATATTTTTGACAAATTTATCATAGGTTAGATAATTCTATAAAAAGAAATGGTATTAAACATATTCTTTTATTATAAGAGAAAAAAGTATTTTTTATCTTTGACCATGAATACAAAATTGAAATAAAGATTGTATCACTCTAGGATTAGGACTAGGTAGTTTAAAATCCCTCATATAGGGTTATGAGTAGGTGGTTTTAAGACCATCACCTAGCTATTTCTGGATATCACTGGGAGGGGATTTAACATTTATGGAGAACTTATGTTTATAATGGGTATTTATGTGTAAGGAACCTCCATCCTTTGCTTGTTTCAAATCTTTAGATTGTGAGACTGTTGTTTTTATTTGTGGATTATTATGGTAGGCCAATGGATCTAGAGGTATATGTTTTTTGAATTCTTTTAGAGTAGCTTTGGATTTGTGCATTGCTAGAGATATAGAGCCCTGTTAAAAATATAGGAGTTGTGCTAAAGCATTGAAGTCCAAGCATTCCTTCTAAAACTTTGTTAGGCATTCATTTCCATTGGCTCTTCTACTTGTTGAACCAAATCTCTACTCCTTTTGTATAACCTATAACTAGTGTTCTGAGAAAATTTCATTTCAAGACTTAGTTGGAGGTATTTAGACACACTTAAAAAGGTTGGAATTGTCTCTTACCCTATAGATTAGCAAGCTCTCAATGATATAGTGTGAATGGATAAAACATAAGTGTTTCATTATGATTATACATCATTTTATATTATATGTTAAATGTATGCAAAACATGATCTATTTAGATTAGATTATAAATCATTCTATAATACAAATTAGATTTATGTAGATCATGATCTATTGACATGAAGCTTTGTATTTTCCAAATGTGGTCCTCACTTTGCTTTCATGGAACAAAAATTTGATTCACTAACTATATATGAGTTGTAGCTTGTTTTTTTATTTTGTTTCATTCAATGGATTATAAATGGATGAGGGTTTCCAAGTATATATAGGGTTTTAAGGGGGTTTTCATATTATATTCATCTATTTAGGATTTGGTTCTATTAAAATTAAATTCTCCTATATTAGTTTTTTTTTCTTGCCAATAAGGAGTTGAGGCTTTAGTAAAGAATGAGTAAAGCACTAATTGGATCCAAGTTACCTTGTTTCTATTAATTTCACTCATTACATGTCCAAAGCATCGTGTCTCTCACTCGAATTCCATCGAACTTATCTTTGTTTGTTGAGGGATATATGTGAGACTTTCAAGATGCGCAATTACCAGATAGGATGGAAACCATACTCGGGTAGGAATTATGGGAGATCCTAAAGAATAAGATCTATTTTCCTTGTGAAGTAGAATGATGAAAGTAGTGCTTAGTTTTAGTTTAGCATAGAGTCCAAAAATATATACAAATTTCACACATAAAAGTTTTCACCTATGGTTTCTCCTTCTTGCTTCTCTCAACATTTGTCGGTATATTTTGAATTTCTCATTTACTTTTAAGAAGGGTTATCCACACTCTATATCAATGGTCTAGTATTTCAGAAGCAAAAATGTATATGGACCACAAAAAAAATAAAAACAAATCATTAGGGTTTAGTACTTCATGATTCTTATGAACTCTACCCAATAGTTCTAAAGAAATATACCTATCTATCCAATAGTTCTTATTGTGTATTTCTCTCAAATATACCTATGAACTCTACCCAATAGTTCTTATTGTGTATTTCTCGGAAAAAAAAAAAATTAATAGGAGATTTTTAATACATATCTATCATCAACACTAACATATTTTAATACATTTATATCATCAACGCTAACATATTTTAATACATATCCATCTAAATATAATGTCGCTATTTAAGAATCAATGGAAATAGTTTTCTATGGACAATAGGCTAGAGAATGTCATTTTCATTTTTTTTAGATGTTGATTTGAGAAACATGTCCCAAGGTTTGGTTATATAACATAGGATTCCTTTCGTTTAAATGTTGGGTTTGAGGGACACTTATTTAGTTTAAATGGTGGGTTTGAGGGGAATTTATTTTTCCAAAACTGTCCAGGACCTACACTTAGCCACATCCATTTTTAATTGTTCTTCCATGCAAGGGGGGAAATGGAGTAAACCCATTGGTCACTTTACCTTATAATTCATAATAACACGAATGGATCCATATCTTCCACAAGGGATAAATAATTATTATTTATTCATTGATATGAGAGGAGAAACAATGATGTGCATATAAATACACATTGGGATGATAAGTCATGTCTTTGGTAAATTTCAAGATGGGTGTCAATATGGTACCCTAATAATTTTGTCCTTCTTAATCTTTGGCTTAATCTTGTCATGATTTACTTGAGTCATCCTGATGGTATCTAATGTTTTTTTATTTACTTGTGTGGAAACACCCTTTGATTGATCTATGAATTCATCAGTAGTGATCACTGGTATGTCAACCCTCACTAAATCTGTGGACATTTCTTTATCACTTAATTGTTTCTTGAACTTGAATTTTGGAAACTATTCCACTGATAAGACTTTATTAGTAATTGCAGTCTAATTTTTAGTTATGATCCCACCTATTGATTTTTGTACTGTTATTTTATTGTTTCATATCTTTTATCTATTGTTTAAGTCTCCAAATTTCTATATTTTTCTTCTCCAATTGTCGTGAAGTGTGCACAATTTCTTCGTCTCTGTTGATAATGTTATTTTTTCAAATCTCTAATTCTCCCTTCTAAATCATTGTAACCTTGTTGTTGTGATTCCTTTTCCCCTTGTACTATATTATTTTGTATATGGTATATATGTGGGAATCATTTAAAAAGAAATTGAATGTGTCTCAATCTCTAACTAGCCCCTGAGATTTGCAGTCCCGCCATAAAAACCAATCATATGCCAATTTATCCAAGCGTGTTAATGCAATTATAATCTTCTATTACTCATCAAGTATGTTATAATAATCGAAATAATTTTTGAAATTATTAATACATATCATTCCCTCTCATTCATCCTAACCTCCAAACTTGGGTAATGTCATTTTCTCCTTGGAATATATTTTTGATAATAATATTTGACCTTCTTAAGAATGTAAATTCTTTCACCCTTTATTTATTTGAACTAGAACTATTTTATAAACTTTAATATTTCATCTTTTGTTAATATTTTCATGTTATTCACTTTTATTTTACCCTTCCATGTTATTTTTGTTAACAATAATTTCACGTTATTCACTTTTACTTGACTATTTATAAAAATATAGTCCACATAGAGATCCAATCTTTCTTTCTTCACAATACCAATATGGTGTATAACACTCCTTTGCGTTGTCAAATTATATATACACTTGGAAATTGCCTTTTAGTTACTTTTTATTACCTTGTACATCATAATTAACTTTACTAATTCCAACAATGGATTCTTTGTTTGGCTTGATACTTATTTACGTGCACATTTAAAGATACTTAGAAAGCATCCTTTTTAATTATTCTTTCTTATATATTGAGACTCCTCCCTTAGTTATGTAGATACATGGAAGAAGAGATATATTTTATTTAATTATATAAGTTATATTTAATTATATATGTTAAAAATTGTGACATGGGTTTGGTTATGGTGGTTAAGTAGTATGATTATTAAATTTCTTATCTGGGTCAATTTTAGTAAAATGACATGTGTGTCCTTTGTGATAAGGTTAAAAGAGTAGACATCATGAAGCGTAAATTTTATCATTCATGAAAAGTAGTTATACCTCAAATCAATTCAATCATTAAATTAGTTGTATCATTAATATGGAATTTTATGGGTTTTTACTCCTTCATTCACTTTGTGAATTTATTGATGGATGACAGCATTCATGAAGAGAATCCCTTTTAGAGAACTATCTTGAGCATTTATTTTAACCACTATTTGTAATTGACATTAAAACATGGAATTGCAACTAGTCTTTAACTATTTAAAGTTCATATAAGTTCAAAAGTTTAGCAGAGTTCAAAATCAATAGAATTTAATCAAGTCTATTGGTTATCGATACCCTTATGCCAAGGGATTATTGGATGTGCTATCATTTGGATCTTGTCCTTCTCACTTGATCCAGCTTTGCCTCCTATCCATGATGTCGATGGGATAGTTCCTACACTGTTGTCGGTTACCTATGCTTCTTTGAGCTGCTCGAGGGGTGCTTGTGTGTTTCTCTTCTTCCTCGTCTAGAATCATTTCTTAGGCGCCACCCCTTTTTCTGTTGCACCTTGTTCTGACCTGTCCTTGGTTTCTTAGGCATTGTTATCACTTTGACATGTGTTTTTTCTTGTCTTACTTCCTTCTCCTCCATTTATGTGGGTATTTATCGATTAAGGATTGGAATCCTCTATTTATCATCCCAATCCTTAATGGTCATCTCTATGTTTGCTTCCTTGATGCAGTAGCATAGTATTAGCCATTGATTGTCACTATATTTGTGTCTTCGATTACTTCCATTTTCAACCTCCAAGTGTTGGTGATTCTCTCCTATAGGTCGTTGTGATATCCTTCAAATATGGTTTCATTTAAAAATATCATGTTTTAATTGAGGATTTTAATTTAATTGAATTCTTTCAAGTGCTCCCAAAACACAACCAACTAGCTAACACCAAATCAAATGAAGGAGATGAGCTAGGGGAAGGAACATGTGAAATTCTACAAAAAACATCAAGTTAAACCCACCATGTTCCATTGTCCTTACTCATTCAATATCAAGTGTGATGGGGAGTTTCAATCACGTCAAGATTATTTGGGATTTTACATGTGCTTTTGATAGATCTCTCATAGACATTGTGTTAGCTATCTCGACACTAGGGCCTTTTATTCCATTGAGAGTGTCATTTTCCTCCATAGAATCGAAGGTTAATGGATTGAAAGAAAACTGATTAGGTATAAGAAAGGTCTGTACCATTGTGTCCTTAGAGAATCTAGAATCTTCTGAGGACATTTTTTTTGCTAAGTTAATGTATCCAACAATACATATGTTGAGTTAATGGTTGTAAGCATAGGATAAGGTCAATTTTTTTAAATCTTTTTGGAGTTCTTAAAAATTTTGAATTATTATATAAGTCGGACTTTATGTAATATAATTTGCAACTATTTAATTAAACTCCAACCCTAATTTAATAAAAAAATATATCCTTTTCTACTAAAAAAAATGTGATGGCCAAAATTTGCTAAACCTTATTTTCTTTGGAATTCAATTATTTAGATAAATATATATTGTATAGGGTCATTATTTATATCTATTATTATAGGTTATAATTACTAATAATTTTATGCATAGGGTCATTATTTATATCTATTAGTATAGGTGATAATTAGTAATAATTTTATGTATAGGGTCATTATTTATATCTATTATTGTAAGTAATAATTAGTAATAATTTTACTTATATGATAGTTATATTTGATTTCATATCACTAAAAATAAATAACAACTAAATTAGATAATAATGTTTTTTCAATATTTCATTTCTTATTAATTAGTATTATATTTATTTTTATTTTTTAAATTGTGTAGAATGGTTATTTATTTATTTTAAAGTGTGTGTAAGGTTATTAATTCTTTAAAAATTGTGTAGAATGATTTATCACTTGTGGTTGATTTAGTTATGAGAATTGTTTTTTATTTAATTAATTTGAAATTACATATCTCTCCATATGATTGATTATGTTTTGAGAATTAATTTTTATTTAATTAATCTGAATTTTTTTTTGATAATGCATAGTTTGGTGTTTCTTGAAAATCATAGTTTGAGGTTTTTTTATAATGTTTCTTGGGACTGTTCCTATGTTGTTGTTGGTTGCCTATGCTTCTTTGAGCTACTCGAGGGGTGCCTGTGTAACATCCCTCTCTAGCGCACTGAGGGAACTTATTCTTTGAGGACACTTCCTCGCATGTGATCCAGATTATTTTTCTATTAAAACTTTTGATTTTTATTATGAGACGTTATGGGTTGATGACATGTTGTTTTACTGCATTGACATAGACATGTGCTATTGGCTCAGTTTACTGAGTGTGCAAGATTTTTTGCCTCAAGGATGCAGAGGCATCGATGGAACCCCTTGGAATCCTAATCAAGTCAGGGAGTGTACCATTGGGGTTTGATTGTTTTACTGTGATATTAGTGCATATGATTAGATTATATGATATGGATATGTTCTGAAAAGATTTGTCGATGATGCGGGATGACGATAGCTTGCCGACCAGACTCACATGTGGAGTAAAGGGGTCACGCACGACTACCAGAGATGTTGAGGGAGAGGTGTGGAAAATAGCCCTGCCACAACCTACTAGCACTCTTGTTGTGGCTCGAAATGTAGTTTAACGATTACCTAGTTCGAGAGGACCCACGATGACGTGAGGGTAGACTGCGATAGTCACTCACGATGATTCTAAGGGGTGTGCAATAAGGCGAGGGTCTTATTCCTTAGAGGCCCTTAGTCTCCCACACGTTCACCTGGCAGAGTATTGACTCCAGTGGTTATTGATGTCTACCAAGTCAGTCAAGAGGCAAGTGGCACCCTTGGAGCACGTACTGCATCCTGAAGGGAACGTCGTGCAAGGGAA
>JASDQU011400628.1:118819-137009 GCA_032191745.1 Picea mariana | reverse complement strand
ACACATTTAAGAGCTTACTAATTTAAACTGAACTAGCAATTTAATAATAGGGAAGCCATTAAAACCTGTAAGATAATTTGGGGACACCTAGGAGTGAGTCTAGGAGTAACTCTAGGTGGGTGAGGGAAATAAAGATAATTAATTAATTAAAGAAATTAAATTATGGAGGAATGTAGGGGATGGGGGACACTTGTACATAGAGGAATTTTGAGGAATTTATTTTTAAAACTTTAATGAAATGAGATTTTAGGAATGAAAGGAAGTTTGAAACTCTATATAATGAAGGAAGGAGAAGGATGAAGGATGATATTTTGTTTGCGTAACGTTACGCTGCATAAATATCTACTTGACTGATTTAACGTATGGGAGTTGGGATACCCAGCTCGGTAAGGAGTGGTAGCTCGGCCTTGCGAGGCGAGTTGGGAGCTAGTTGAAATCTCTGGATAATGAGTGTGTGGCCCCTTTATGGCTCAAGGGGGATAAGGGGGAAGAAGAGTACCCCTAGCATTGGCTAGGAGGTACCGGTGAAGTCTCGACAGTCGGCGAGCAGAAATTGCACGAAGCGCGCGAGACGTCATTCGGATCAGGTGATCAGGCAATGGTACGCTCTCTTTATTTTTGTATGGTAGAATGTATTAGGACTTATGGTTAGATATTCTTATTTAATGGATAAGTAAAATGATGTTTTTTTTTTAATTGGTGACTGAAACTTTCCTTAGCCTAGCTCGATGGTTGTTGACTCCCATGGCCTTCGTTTTCCCACATGTCTTGACCCCTTGCTATGTTTATTGTAACCTTCGTGGTTGTTTAGCCTTCATCCCTAGCTCACCAATCCTCGCCTGAGCAGCCAGCCAAGATCTTGATCTACAGTCGTCGCCTTATCGTTAAAAGACCTATGGATCTCAACGCCCTGCTTTTCTGTGTGAGGATGATGAGCAAAGGATGAACCTGTTAGTCGACTACCATTGATATTTGTCCTTCACTGATTTTTTATTCCACCATCTGGCAATAACCTCCATGTGTGGATTATCTTGTGTCCCTGTTGGTTTTCTCTATGCCTTGAATGATATAAACCCGACAATCATTCCATGACCCTTCCCATCGGATCCTTGCGTTCTCTTACTATTGTCTGCACTGTATTGGGGTTATAGAATTGGAAGCACGAAACGATTTCTGGTCTGCAAATTTTTGAGTAATCTGGCAATGAAAAAAAAATAAAAAATAAAAATGAATTGATTTCCTATCTGCATTTTATATTTGTGCCCAGGAGATGAAAAACATCTTTGTATTCCTATCTACATTGTATTGGTACTCCGACAATGGGAAGAACATTCAATTTCCTATCTGCATTTTATATTGGTGTTCGGGAGATGAAAAACATTTTTTTTGTATTCCTGTCTGCATGGCATTGGTATCCTGGCAATGGAAAACAAATTCATATCCATGTCTGCATTTTGCCAGCGTTTTTCCCCTTTAAATGATGTGGCAACATGGAGTTCCTTCTGGTACATTTTAGGCACATCATTCTGCATATTTTAATTTTGGATAGCCATCAATGCCCTTCTGGTGTGTCCATGTACATGTTTTTCCCTTTTAAAATGAGACAGTGATAGATGATTAATTACCCACGATTTTACTATTCCAATCATGTATGAGATCATTGTTTAAATATTCACGAATTTCCATTCAAAACGTGACTAAGGCCATTGTTTAATGCTCATGATTTACTATTCTAAACATGTCTAAGATCATTGCTTAAATGCTCACGTTTTTCCATTCGAACATGTCTGAGACCATTGTTTAATGCTCACAATTTTACCATTCCAAAACATGTCTGAGACCATTGTTTAATGCTCGTGGTTTTTACCATTCAGAACATGTCTAAGACCATTGTTTAATGCTCATGATTTTACCATTCTAAAACATGTCTGAGACCATTGTTTAATGCTCATGATTTTTACCATTCAAAACCTATCTGAGACCATTATTTAATGCTCACGAATTTACCATTCAAAGCATGCCTGAGATCATTGTTTAAATGATCACATTTTGGCCATTCAAAACTTGTCTGAGACCATTGTTTAATGCCCATGATTATTTCCTTTAAATTTTGAATTTGATTGTTGTAATTACCCACAATTTTTCCTTTAGAATGTTGCTAGCACTTGTTGTAATTACCCTTGATTTTTGCCTTTAGAATGTTGTCTGAGCTTGCTGGAATGACCATGAATTTACGAGAACCATTGCTACAGTTAATTGGCTTGTAAATTGCAATGTTAAATGCTATATTAATTGCCTTACTAAATGCCAGAACAATTGCTACAACACTATGAATGGTCAGCAGATACCTACTTATTGATTAAATGCCACAACAAATTATATAAATTGTTATTTTAATTAACATGATAATCGCCTTGTTAGTGCTATAATACTTGTTATGAAAATACTTATGCAAACTACCCTATTATTTCTCAATTAATTGATTATGTTAATCATTATGTTAAATGCCTTGTTGCTTGCTGTAATAAATTGTTATGTAATATATATGTAATTACCTTGTTGATTTTCTACAACAATGTCATTAGTTAGCAGTTTCCTCCTCAATGATAATAAACAGCTAGTGTGGTTAGTTCAGTCATTATATCTAGACTAATGTTGAGGTTTACTTGTTCATAAGTGTTATAGGTAGAATTCCACTTTAAGAATGTTAATGTTGTTATTCAAGTTTATGGTTAGTTGGATTTATAGATATCGCCTAATTGGTAACCCAAACTCGCTAAATTTGAGTCGTAATTCATGTTAAATTTGAGTCTTATTGGATGAAAATTTGAACTAAAGATTGACCATTGTAGAATACAACACATATTTACGCAAAGCGACCTGAATGCATGACAACGGAATTGGTCGGAATTGCTTAGCGAGTACGACTTTGAGAATACCTACATGAAAGGAATAGTGAACCGAGTGGCGGATGCATTGATTCAGAGACCATGCATCTTTTCGGTATTGCCTCTTCAGATGAATATGCGTGAAAAAATTCTAACTTTACAGTGTGATGATGACTGGTACAAAGAGGTAGAGGGTTTTATAGAACAAAACAAAATGATCATACCACGATTTGAAGGATTTTCGTTTGATAGCGATGGATTATTGAGGTTTTAAAATCGGATCTATGTATCGCCAAAGGAGGAGTTGAGGATGTTGATCCTGAGCGAGGCTCATAGAGAAGTTTACATGGCTCACCCGGGAGTCACAAAGATGAGGGCAGACCTTCAACCCTTATTCTTCTGGAAGGGAATGAAGGCATACATAGTCAACTATTTGGCCAGATGTCTAGAATGTCAGTAGGTAAAGGCTGAACATAGACACCCAACAGGATTGCTACAGCCACACTCTATTCTGGAATCGAAATGGGAGGTTATTTCGATGGATTTTATTGTTGGATTGCCACCGATGGCAAGGATAAATGACTCGATTTTCGTAGTAGTAGACACTCTGATGAAGAGTGATCACTTTATTCCTGTGTTTACGACGTATCAAGAACCTTACATAGCTAGAGTTTTCATCAGTGAGATTGTGAGGCTGCATGGCGTGCCTAAGAGCATTATATCTTATCGATGATTGGTGTTTACTGGACAATTTTGGATGAGTTTCCAAAAGGCCTTGGGAACCCAACTTAACTTTAGTACTTCGTATCACCCTGAGACCGAAGGGAAAACCGAATGAATGAACCAAACTTTGGAGGACATGTTGCGCATGTATGTGATGGACCAACAGAAGCATTGGGCAGAATTCTTTCCACTAGTGGAGTTCGCTTACAACAACAGTTACCAGAGCACCATTAAGATGGTGCCTTTTGAGCTTCTTTATAGGCGATCATGTCAGAGACCTTTGAGTTGGGATCATCTTGAGGATAGGGTCCTGGTAGGACCAAAAGTGGTCCAAGAAATGGAAGAGAAAATGAAAACAATAAGACAAAGGCTTAAAGAAGTGCATGATCGACATAAGAGATATGTCGATGTGCACCGTGTTGACCATAGTTATGAGGTCGGCGATCTATTCTTCTTGTAGGTTAAACCACATAAAAGTTCGATAAAGTTTGGGAAGGGAGCTAAACTCTCTCCTAGGTTTGTGGGACCTTTCGAGATTGTGGAGAGAAAGGGGCCTGTGGCCTATCAACTAGGATTGCCTGATTCTTTGAGGCGTATGCATGATGTTTTTCATGTATCTATTTTGAAACATTATATTAGTGATCCTACACATGTTATTGACATGAGTTCCTTGTAGGTGACGAATGAGGGGGTTCTCATGGCTCAGCCGATATGCATCTTGGATCATCGCGTTTTACAGCTACAACGTCGAATGATAGAGCATGTCAAGTTCTAGTGGGACAATTATATTCTACACTCGGTGACCTAGGAGGACGCATATAATATGCGCCATCAGTTTCCATTTTTGTTTGATAGATAGACATATGATATTGTGAAACACTTTATTTCGGCATTTATACTGTGAAACTTCGAGACAAAATTTATACCAAGAGGGTGTGTATGTAACATCCCACTCTGGCACAGCGAGCGAACTTATTCTTTGAGGACACTTGCTCGCAAGTGATCTAGATTATTTTTCTATTAAAACTTTTGATTTTGATTATGAGACATTATGGGTTGATGACATGTTGTTTTACTACATTGACATAGACAGGTGCTATTGACTCAGTTTACTGAGTGTGTAGGATTTTGTGCCTCAAGGATGTAGATGCAGCAATGGAACCCCTTGGACTCTGGATCGAGTCAGTGAGTGTACCATTAGGGTTTGATTTTTTTACTATAATATTAGTGCATCTGATTAGATGATATGATATGGATATGTTCTGACATGAATTGTTGATGATGCACGCTGATGATAGCTTGCCGAACAAACTCACATGTGGAGTAAAGGGGTCACACATGACTACCAGAGATGTTGAGGGAGAGGTGTGGAAAATAGCCCTACCACACCATACTAGCACTCCCATTTTGGCTTGAACTATAGGTTAATGATTACCTAGTTTGAGAGGAACCATGATGCCGTGAGGGGAGACTGCGACAGTCACTCACGATGATTCTAAGGGGCGCGCAATAAGGCGGGGGCCTTATTCCTTAGAGGCCCTTAGTCTCCCACAAGTTCACCTGGAGGAGTATTGACTCTAGGGGTTATTGATGTCTACCAAGTCAGTCAAGAGGCAAGTGGCACCCTTGGAACACGTAGTGCGTCCTGAATGGCATGTCACGCAAGGGAAATAGATTAAGGCGAGTGGCACCCTTGGAGCACCTAGTGTGTCCTGAAGGGCACGTCGCGTTGTTGATTTTAATGGAATGAACCTAGATGGCCTTAGGATGAATAATGTGTTAATAAATTTTTAAAACAAAGTCCCTAATTCAATGTCGCCCTGTACGAAAAATTAAGGTTTAAGTCCAAACTATGGTAGTGGTAAAATTTGATCTCTCTATAAAAAAAAAATAACAATAACAATAATAAAATTAAAAACCTCATAAATAATAACTATGACCTTCGCTAAATCTCATAACACAAAGGGAATAAGAAATTTAATTTATTCATTAAAAAAAAAAAAAAAACTGTTGGAATAAAATTTAAAAAAAGGGGGAATTAATGGTTTTATTATTTTGATAATTTTAAAATACTAATTATAAGAGAAAAGGGAAAAAGGTTTAATTTCCACACCTGCCTTTTTGAGTTCTAATTAAAAAGGGTAAAGAGGGAAAATCTAAAAAAATAGGAAACTAGGAAAATAGGTAAACATAAAAAGGGAAAAAGGGGAACATAAGGGAAAAAGCGGAAAGTTAAACTTAGAAAAAGTATCTACCATTTAAGAGCTTTCTAATTTAAACTGAACTAGCAATTTAATAATAGGGAAAGCCATTAAAACCTGTAAGATAATTTGGGGACACCTAGGAGTGATTCTAGGAGTAGATCTAGGTGGGTGAGGGAAATAAAGATAATTAATTAGTTAAAGAAATTAAATTATGGATTAATGTAGGGGATGGGGGACACTTGTACAGAGAGGAATTTTTAGTAATTTATTTTTAAAACATTAATGAAATGAGATTTTATGAAAGAAAGGAAGTTCTAAACTCTATATAATGAAGGAAGGAGAAGGATGAAGGATGATATTCCGTTTGTGTAACGTTACGCTGTAGAAATATCTACTTGACTGATTTAACTTGTGAGAGTTGGAATACCCAGTTCGGTAAGGAGTGGTAGCTCAGCCTTGCGAGGCAAGCTGGGAGCTAGTCGAAATCTATGGATAATGAGTGTGTGGCCCCTTTACGGCTAGGGGGGGGCTAAGGGGGAAGAAGAGTACCCCTAGCATTGGCTGGGAGGTACCGGTGAAGTCTCGATGGTCAGCGAGTGGTAGTTGCACGGAGCGTATGGGACGTCATTCAGAGCACGCGATCAGTCAACGGTACACTCTCTTCATTTTTGTATGGTAGAATGTATTAGGACTTATTCTTGGATCTACTTATTTAATGAATAAGTAAAATGATGTTTCATTTTAAAATTGGTGACTGAAACTTTCCTTAGCCTAACTCGATGGTTGTTGACTCCCATGGCCTTCGTTTTCCTACATGTCTTGACCCCTTGTTGTGTTGATTGTAACCTTCATGGTTGTTTATCCTTCATCCCTACCTCACCATTCCTTCCCTAAGCAGTCATCCAGGAGCCTGATCTATGGTCGTAGCCTTAGCGTCAAAAGACCTATGGATCTCAACACCCTGCTTTTCTGTGCGAGGATGATGAGCGAAGGATGAACCTGTTAGCCGACTACCATTTCTATGTGTCCCTGGCTGATTGTTGATTCCGCCATCTGGAAATGACCTCTACGTGTGGATTATCTTGTGTCCTGATTGGTTTTCTCTATGCCTTGACTGATAGAAACCCGACAATCATTCCATGACCTTTCCCATCGGATCCTTGAGTTCTCTTACTATTTTCTGCATTGTATTGGGGTTACAGCATTGGAAGCATGAATTGATTTCTGATCTCCAAATTTTTGAGTAATCTCCCAATGAAAAAAAAAAAATTGATTTCCTATCTTCATTTTATATTGGTGCCCGGGAGATGAAAAACGTTTTTGTATTCCTCTCTGCATTGTATTGGTACTCTGGCAATGGGAAGAATGTTCAATTTCCTATCTGCGTTTTATATTGTTGTTCGGGAGATGAAAAACATTTTTTTGTATTCCTATCTGCATGGCATTAGTATCCTGCCAATGGAAAATGAATTCATATCCATGTCTGCATTTTGCTAGCGTTTTTTCGTTTTAAATGATGTGGCAAAATGGAGTTCCTTCTAGTGCATTTTGGGCAAATCATTCTACATATTTTAGTTACGAATAGCCATGAATTCCCTTCTGGTGTGTCACTGTACATGTTTTTCCCTTTTAAAATGAGACTGTGATAGATGATTAATTACCCACGATTTTACTATTCAAATCATGTCTGAGATCGTTGTTTAAATGTTCACGAATTGTCATTCAAAATGTGACCAAGGCCATTGTTTAATGCTCACAATTTACTACTCTAAACATGTCTGAGATCATTGCTTAAATGCTCACTGTGACATCCCCCAAAATAAAATATTTTGGAAATTTAAATTTCTGGGAATTTATTCTGTTTTTGGTAAATTCGAATTTGGAAAACTTTTGCCATTTATGAAAAATTCTGAATTTTGAATTTGTTAATTGTAATAAATTATTATGACTGTTGGGCAGAGATCTGATTTGACCCAACTAACTATTTGACAATGACACTTGTTTAAAAACATAATATTTTATATTGATTGCAGGAGGACAAATGGAACAACCATGTTAAAAGTAGCTAACCATGACTCCATGAGTGTGGAACATGTTGGAACTACCCCTAGGCTGATTTTTACAAGTGGAAAATTAGTGATTTGGCCATTGGCAGCCCCTAAAAATCATGGATCTAGAAGGCTGGGAAAATTCCCAAGGGAGGGAAAAAATGACCTAGGCAAAGAATAAATAAGCATATGTGAGGAGGCAGGACGCTACTAAGTATGCTGGGGAAAAGAGACTATTGATTCTTTTTCTCACTTGTTGTTATGAACAATGGAAGGGTGTGAGGCAAGGGGAAAAGTGACTAAATTGAAGCACAATGTTGTAGAGGGATTTCCAAGTTCACCCTTATGGACTCACGGTCAGGCTAGGGGGTGAATCGGGCAAGTGATCGTGGCTGCTCAGTTCTATGGTTGGGAGGAACGTGGTTGTTCCCTTTGTTTTCCCACAAGTTTAGTTCATATATGCTACTCTAAACTATATATGTCTGAATTGATTTTATATTGGATGTATTGTACTATTTATAGCTGAACGTAAATGGTTTCTAGCATCTATTTAATGATCACTTAATTGTTGTAAGTTTTTTTTTGTATTTCTGCCTCTATAGGATGAAGTGGTTATTGATATAGTGGAATCCTTGAAGTTGGTATTCATGCAATAACCTAGATAAATGTTGTTTGATTTCATGAAATATACAATTCACTTAAATAGCGAATAGTTACACTTAAATTCTGGAATCATCCCCTTAGTAACCCCTACTATAGATTAGAACCTGTATGTAATTATAAAAAAGTATGATACCCTCTTAGAATTCAGCAAATAGAGTACAGGGTTTAATTATGGAAATGTTTCCTGAAATGAAACTTTAAGTGTAATCGAATATATAACCATGAATGAACAGATCTATTACAGGCATGTATATATTTCATTCTGTAAATTTTTATTCCTAGAATAGAATCACTTATATAGTTGAACTTCGATAGAAATATAATATTGAAGCATATGGGAATGAACAAAATCAAAGGAGTAAGAATACCCTAACCTTAACGATATATTCATGCTAGGATCATAATACAGGAAAACGAATTAAATGAATTCGCTAATGCATTAACAACATATGACGCATCTTACATATGTTGTATGTAGATAGAAACAAAAAATTTATGGCTGTGGCATTACCATATAAGATATCCCTTAAAATTGCTTTGCATTACAGAAAAACTATTTTTTAGTAAATTACAAAGTAATGCAATCTATGTTGAAGATGCAATCGATCGAAAAACAAACACATACAAATACACATAGACTCAAACTTGCGAGACCTCTGAACGATCCCCGTTGGGGTAAATTTTTCCAAAATAAGAATTACATTAACAAGAGACTAACCTTACAGACGTTATTATAGTCAAGAAAAGATGGTTATTATAATTGTTTAAAGATTTCTAAACACTTTCAATTATAGAAGTAATGTACAGAATGTCGAGGAATAAGAGGATAAGCTACTTCCAAATAGAAACAATATTGCCTCCTTTTCTAAGCTTATCATATTTAAGAGTTTCCCAACAGCAAAAGATTTAGATCTATTTCACTAAATTCTAACTTTAGAATATCATTCATTTCCTACAACATGATCGACTGTATATATATATCCTTAAATGGAACCTTAACAAAAAAAAAAATAGGATTAACCCTCATATATCTAGTACAGGAAATCGGTGCATGAGTAAGGTTACTTTTAACAGCAAAAAGCTATGAACAGAATCGTGACCTCCATGTCGTGATTTCAGATACAAGTTGAAGAGTCACATTTTGGAACCTAAGTACCTTTTTCATGATGAGCAGAGGATGGTACCTGTGCCGTGAAGTGGGCATACCTACATTCGGCCATCACGGAAAACATTATTAATGTACAGAGTAGAATCCTTAAATTATAAACTCAAAAGGTTAGATTGATAACCATAGCTTTTTCGGATTACTTAAATTAGGGGCCGAAACACCGCACCCTCCAGTTGTCGTGCTTTACTTTGTAATCAACCCTAGCCGAAGGGAAATGATCCTATAGCTTCTGGTGGGTACCCTCACAACAAGAAGAGTCCCACCATTAATATAGAGAAAACCCTTGTTTATAGAATCAAATAATTACTTTGAAAAGACAAAATAGCATTGCGGATTCAAGAGATAAATCATTTGATAAAAACCTTTTATGAACAAAATGAAGGATGTAAAGAACAGTATAATACACATATCCAATAGAAGTCCTCGTGGAAAGTAACCCAACTCAGCAAGAGATAAATTATCGGTAGACCACTAGCTTACTACAAATGATATGTATCAGTCACAGAGGAGAAACATATATGTTAAAAATCCATATTGACCTTTTATTTCCCTAGAGTCTTTACACGACGAAGGTATAAACTCTTCTGAACTACTCTGAGTTACTCCCTAGTACAGTTGCTAGTTATAGGGTAAACAAAAAGATTGAACCGGAAACAAACCCACAGGACACAAACAGTGGACACAAAGTATGACCTTGGGTTCACAGAGGTAAAGATTACTGACTCATGGATACAACAAGAAAACCTCTTCTACAGTCATTACCAAAATAAAAGGAGAAATGTATAGACTTTGAACATGACTATCGGAAGTAAAGAGGGTCTGTAAATCCACAGTAAAGTTTACAGGAAGAAAATCTTTCTCGGTATCAACCAAAAATAGAAAACTTTGTTTCGATCTTGAAATATGACAGTCCCTTAAAAGAACTTACCAGGTAGTCAGATATTGCTATTGACTTCACCAAAGGTTTCCCACAGAGGGGGTAGCATTTCCCTGTGGAAGAATGCATAATATAGAATCCTCTCCTTCGGAGTCACAAGGGTAGAAATGTGACCGCCAAAACCCAAGAGGGACGAGTACCACTCTTTACAGCACGCGAGGTACAATCCTTAGATGAGGGGAAAGTTGGCACATCAGGATTGGGAGGAATAGGAGGAAGAGTCATCGGGACTGAGATTATTAGGAACCTAATTAATTTCAGGACCGAGCCTTAAACTCCTCCTGATAGGTACATCTACCTCCCTTAATGCAGAAGATATGAAATTAAACAACAGTAATACCATGATTGTCCAGTGAAACTAATCGGTCGCTAAACTTTTGTATTGGAAGTTATCTTTTCATTAATCCAACAAGAAGCGGAGAGATAGTTATTTTAGTTATGCAAAGAATAATGTGGATTTGATTGGGTTCAATTTTTTATGGTGGAGACGCAACGTAACATAACTAAAATGGAGCCATCAAAGAAAAAAAAACTTTGAAACGACTCCTAAACTATCATTAATATCCTTAAACCCTTTCTTGTCACGTACTACATTCAAAACTTGAAGTCTGATGTTGACACAGTTAGGTAAGTATAGAAGCATTTAACTCCTAAGGACATAAATTTATGCACAAAAATCCAATAGCCCGATTCCATTAAAACAAGAGAACTGAAATTCAAATCCTAGGGTATAGGTAGATATGGGTATTTTATTGAAATATTTATAATAAAGTATGAGTTAGAAAAATACTTATGAGTATTGAACTAGTATGTTATAATGTTATGCAAAGCAAAACAAAATGTAAGTACCCACCTTACAAGTTGATTAAATGGAAATAAATGGTAAATATTGTACCATAGAAAAAAAAATTTATGACAAATTTGAGGTCCATTACATATGGTATCAGAGAAAACGTTACAAAACTAGGCCTGAATAGGACCACTATATTGATTAGTATATATATATTTTTAAATAAAAACTAATAAATCGTTTGGTTACAAACAATTTTTTTTTTCTGTTTTGGTGATTAAGTATGGCATCTCAGGACAATGCAAAAAATAGGATGGAAGAAAATCCATAGCAAAGACCTCCTGGAGATACAAGGCAGAACAGTGAAAAAAGATCACCCACAGAAGTGTTGGAAACAATGAGGAACTTGATTATTGAGCTACAAATATTTAAAGCCGACAATGAAAAATTGAAGAAGGAACAACAAGAACAGCAGGAGATAAATGACGTCCTGTTGCGCATTATAGTGACCAAGAAAATCCCAAAAGACAATAATAACAACGAAGAAGTCAACAAGAGAGCCTCCAAGAACTCAGGGCCAGAAACCAAAAAAGGAGACAGTTTGTCTGAAGGAATGCCTCCAGATGAATATAGAACAAAAACGGACAGAAAAAGAAATCAAGTAGACCACCTTGAAGGGGAATTTAAAAATATTAAACCCACTATCTTTGATGGAGAATCAAGGACAGGGGAAGAAGCAGAGGCATGGTTGTTTGACATCAAAAAGTAATTCCAAATCTATAACTATTCTAGTAACATGAAGGTCAGGATGGCCATCTACAATCTAAAATGGAAGGCCATTATTTGGTGGCAATATCTGAAATTGGCCAAGGGCCTAAAGGAGAAACAATTGGAATGGTCTGACTTTAAGAAGTATTTCAAAAAAAAATACCTTTCTGAAAATTATTACGAAAGGAAGACAAAAGATTCTTATGAGTTACGACTCAGACAGATGATGATGGAGGACCTTATAAAAAAAATTCTGGAACTGTTAAGGTTCGTACCATACATCCGAGAGGATAAGGTAAAAATCTAGCGATTCTTAAGCTTCTTACCACAATCCTATAGGGACAGGATCGAGTTTGACAACCCCAAATCCTTGAGTGAGGTATTCAGGAAAGCACAAATGTGCTATGATCAATATAAGCAGTGAGTGGAGTTTACCAAAGCTTGTAGGGATAGGAAACAAGATCAAATGAATCAATGAAAGAAGGGGTACCAACCAGCTCCTCATCGGAATAGAGTAAAAGGTTTCCCGAGAAAAGATTCTCACTTCAACCACCCGAATACACTGAGCAGTGGTAAATCAGTAAACCTGGGAATGAAGAAGTTTAGGGACAACCCCCATGAGCCACTAAAGTGTTGGGAATGTGGAGAGCCTCATCTAAGGATGAACTATCCATGTTTGATTTCAGCAAACAGAACGACCATTCATAATCTGCAAGAAGCCTCGATAGTGGGAGACATGGGAAGGAGCCTACATCGGATAAATGTGGCCATTGATGGTCGACAAGCTGACCAGCAGTCCTCGGTGGTAGAAATCGAAGGTAAAATCCATGACACTCGAATTTATGTTTTAATTGACCCTAGAGAAACATTAAGTTATATTGCTCCGAACGAAGTAGAGTCAAATAAACTTAAGAGACTCAAGCATGCAAAATCATGGCTTGTGCAACTAGTGACAGGTACAAAAAGGTAAGTAATTCACTATATTTCAGTTTTTTACTTCATCTTAGATGGTCAAACTATAAAGACCGATATGAAAATCCTACCACTAGGATATTACGATATGACTATTGGGATGGATTGGTTAGAACGACACAAAGCAATATTAAATTGTTATACAAAGATACTTAGCTATAAAGATGATGTTGGCACTACCAGGACAGCCCAAGGTATACCAAAACCGATATCAATGAGACAAATTTTAGCGATGCAACTAAAGAAATGTATGAGAAAGGGATGTCAAGTTTATGCCATCCAAGTGACGAATCTAGAAGAAAAAGAAGACAAGCCAAAGTTAGAAGACTTTGCGGTTCTATGTGATTTCAGAGATATGCTTGTGGATGAGATACCAGAATAACCCCCTAGAAGGGAAATAGACTTCTCCATAGACCTACTACCCAGTTCATCCCCCATCTCAAAAACGCCATACCGAATGAGTCTACCAGAACTGACAGAACTAAAAATACAATTACAGGAATTGTTGGACAAAGAGTATATCAGACCGAGTGTCTCACCTTGGGGAGAACCAGTCCTCTGTGAAAAAGAAAGATGGTACTCTAACACTATGTAGAAAGATGGTACTCTAAGACTATGTATCGATTATAGACAACTGAACAAAATGACTATTAAGAATAAATACCCCTTACCAAGGATAAATGATCTGTTCGATCAAGTAGGAGGGGACAATATCTTTTTAAAATTGGATTTACGATCTGGTTATCATCAAGTTTGGATAAAAGATGAGGATGTAAAAAAAATAGATTTTAGGACAAGATATGGACACTACGAGTTTGTAGTCATACTTTTCAGACTCACTAATGCCCTAGCAATGTTTATGTGCCTAATGAACAATATTTTCAGTGAGTACTTGGAAAAGTTCGTGGTAGTATTTATTGATGACATCCTGGTCTATTCAAAGATGGAGGAGGAACATGAGGAACACTTAAGAATAGTTCTACAAATGTTAAGGGATCCCAAACTGTACGCCAAATTTGACAAGTGTGACTTCTATGAAAAAGAGATACAATATCTTGGCCATGTAATTTTAGCAGAGGGCATTGTCGTAGACCTGGAAAAGACAAAATCCATTATGGAATGGCTAGTACCTAAAGATGTAGCAGATATGCGATCATTCATGGGAATCACTAGATATTACCGCAGGTTTATAGAAGGGTTTTCCAAGATAGCCTACCCTATCACTTCATTACAAAAGAAAGGAACCGGGTTTAACTGGTCAGAGAATTTCAAGATAGCTTCAACAAACTAAAGGAATTATTGACAATGGCACCCATACTGAAAGTAGCAGACCTAGATAAAGATTTCACCGTATGTGTTGATGCAAGTAGAGAAGGGCTAGGTGGTGTCCTAACTCAGGAAGGACATGTTATTTCTTATGAGTCCTAGAAATTAAAAGAACACGAGAGAAATTATGTCACTCATGACTTAAAATAGGTAGCAGTAATACACGCCTTAAAGATGTGGCGACACTACATAATGGGCAGAAAATTTCTATTATTAACGGACGACAGCAGGGTGAAATATATGTTTAACCAACCAGATCTTAATGCAAGACAAGCAAGGTGGTTATCCTTCTTGACAGAATTCAAATTTGAGGTTAGACATATCAACGGAAAGGAAAATAAAGTAGCAGACTCTTTGAGCAGAAGAGTCCATGGGCTATTTGAGATGAATATCAGCAGGGCAGAAAGTGATCTAGAACAAAGAATAAGGATGACAGGTATTAATGATGAAAACTATACTAAAGTAATGGTGGAATTACCGAACAGTACCGCGAACTCATATAAACCATATGTAAGTATCGACAAGAAGGGACTACTACTATTTAAAGGAAGACTTTACATACTAGATTCAGTAGAGTTAAAATTAATAGTCTTGGAGGAAGTGCATAAGAAACCGTATTCTGGCCACCGAGGTTACCAAAAAATGATAACAACACTTAGGAAGATATTTTATTGGCCTAATATGAAGGGCAAAACAGCAGAATACTTGGCTAGGTGCCAAGATTGTCAACAGGTTAAGGCTGAGCACCAGCATCCAGCCGGCCTATTACAGCCATTACCAGTACCAGAATGGAAATGGGAGACTATATCGCTCGACTTTATAACAGGTTTGCCTAAAAATCAGAAACATAATGATTCTATCATGGTCGTAATCGACAAACTCAGTAAGTCTGCACACTTTTTTCCTGTAAAGTCTACTTTTAAAGCTATAAACATTGTTGAAATATTGATGAAAGAAATTTTTAGACTGCATGGTATTCCTAAAATGGTGATTTCATATAGAGATGTAAAATTCACATCCACCTTTTGGAATGAATTGTTTATAGGACTAAATACCAATTTGAATTTCAGTATGAGTTATCATCCACAAACGGATGGGCAAACCAAAAGAATAAATAAAATCATAGAGGATATGCTCCACATGTATGTAAGAACAAAACCGAACAATATGGGAGGACTATATACACTTGGTAGAATTTGCATATAACAATGGGTACCAAACTTCAACAAAATTGAGCCCTTTCGAAGTACTGTACAACAGAAAGTGTACGACTCCAATTAGCTGGGATAACCCAGCTGACTGACTCATGGTTGGACCATAGATGCTCCATGAAATGGAGAACATGGTAAGAAAGGTACAATAGAACTTGAGGGAAGCACAGGACAGAAAGAAGAGCTATGTAGATTAGAAAAGAAGACACTTAGAGTTTCAAGCGGGAGATCATGTGTACTTGAAGGTCAAAGCCCGAAAAATCTCATTGAAGTTAGGAAACTGTGCCAAGTTGGCACCCAGGTTTTGTGGGCCCTTCAATATACTAGCTCGAATTGGACCCATAGCATATCAACTTGCACTTCCAGCCAATCTAAGAATTCATAATGTATTTCATGTTTCTTTATTGAAAAAATATGTTCACGACCCTACTCATATGATTGATTGGAACTTGGTACAGGTGGAACCCNTGCATTCTGGATCAGAGGGAAATAACGCTTCAGAATAGAGTCGTCGCTCAGGTAAAGGTGCAATGGAAGCACTTTACTCCTGAGGAGGCCACTTGGGAATTGGAGGAAGATTTGCGAAAATCTCATCCAATATTATTCCAAGAAAGGAACGAACATTGAGGACAGTGTTTTATTGAAGGGGGAAAGGATGTGACATCCCCAAAATAAAATATTTTGGAAATTTAAATTTTGGGGAATTTATTTCGTTTTTGGTAAATTCGAATTTGGAATTTTTTTTCCATTTATGGAAATTCGGAATTTCGAATTTGCTAATTGCAATAAATTATTATAACTATTGGGAAGAGATCTAATTTGACCCAACTAACTATTTGACAATGACACTTGTTTAAAAACAGAATATTTTATATTGATTATAGGAGTACAAATGGAACATCCATGTTAAAAGTAGTTGACCATGACTCAATGAGTCGGGAACATGTTGGAACTACCCTAGGCTGATTTTTACAAGTGGAAAATTCATGATTTGGCCATTGGTAGCCCCTAAAAATCAGGGATTTAGAAGGCTGCGAAAATTCCCAAGGGAGGGAAAAAAGGACCTAGGCAAAGAATAAATAAACATATGTGAGGAGGCAAGATGTTGCTAAGTACGCTGGGGAAAAAAGACTATTGATTTTTTTTTCTCACTTGCTGTTATGAACACTGGAAGGGTGTGAGGCAAGGGGAAAAGTGATTGAATTGAAGCACAGTGTTGTAGAGGGATTTCCAAGTTCACCCTTATGGACTCACGATCAGGCTAGGGGTGAATCGGGCAAGTGATCGTGGCTGCTCGGTTCTACGGTTGGGAGGAACTTGGTTGTTCCATTTGTTTTCCCGCGAGTTTAGTTCAAATATGCTACTCTAAACTCTATTTGTCTGAATTGATTTTATATTGGATGTACTGTACTGGTTATAGATGAACGGAAATGGTTTCTAGCATCTGTTTAATGATTACTTAATTGTTGTAAGTTTTTTTTTGTATTTCTACCTCTGTGGGATGAAGTGGTTATTGATATAGTGGATTCCTTGAAGTTGGTATGCATGCAATAACCTAGATAAATGTTGTTCAATTAAATGAAATATACAGTCCACTAACTAGCGAATAGTTACACTTAAATTTTGGAATCATCCCCTTAGTAACCCCTACCATGGATTTAGAACCTGTATGTAATTATAAAAAAATATGATACCCTCTTAGAATTCACCAATTAAATTGTAGGGTTTAATTATGGAAATGTTTCCTGAAATGAAACATTAAGTGGAATCAAATATATAACCATGAACGAACAGATCTATTATAGGCATGTATATATTTCATTCTGTAAATTTTTATTCCTAGAACATAATCACTTATATAGTCGAACTTGGATAGAACTAGAATATTGAATCATATGGGAATGAACAAAATCAAAGGAGTAAGAATACCCTAACCCTAACAATATATTCATTCTAGGATCATAATATAGGAAAACGAATTAAATGAATTCGCTAATACATTAAAAACGTATGACGCATCTTACATATGTTGTATGTAGATAGAAACAAAGAATTTATGGCTGTGGCATTACCATANATGATTGTTGTATGTAGATAGAAACAAAGAATTTATGGCTGTGGCATTACCATATAGGCTATCCCTTAAAATTTCTTCGCATTTACAAAAAAACTATTTTTTAGTAAATTATAGAGTAATGAAATCTATGATGAAGATGCAATTGATCGAAAAACAAACACATACAAATACATAGAGACTCGAAGTTGCGAGACCTCTGAATGATCCCCGTTGGGGTAAATTTTTCCAAAATAAGAATTACATTAACAAGAGACTAACCTCACAGACGTTACTATAGTGAAGAAAAGCTGGCTATTATAACTGTTTAAATATTTCCGAACACTTTAAATTACAGAAGTAATGTATAGAACGCCGAAGATAAGCTACTTCCAAATAGAAACAATATTACCTCCTTTTCTAAGCTTATCATATTTAA
>JASDQU011400628.1:56246-69643 GCA_032191745.1 Picea mariana | reverse complement strand
GAAATATTTTCTACAGAAAGAATCAAAGCATCTTGTAACACATCACCTGTTACATTTGCTTCCTGATTTCTCTCCTACTTTCCATCTCTTTGTTTCTTTGGAGCTTTGCAGTCTTTCTTCAGATGTCCTTTCTTCCCACAATTCCAGCACTCCATTTGGATCTTCCCTTCATAGAATTTCCGCGGTTCCCTGAGCCCTTTCCTCTATCCTTTTGTCTTCCCCTGTTCTCCATGTGCAACACACTACTTGATGTCTCACTTGTGCTTTTCCGTCGCATTTCCTCACTAAGGATAACACCAAAAACATCATCAAATTTTAAAGTATTTGAACCAGAGACAGAGTTACTTACAACCATGACCAAGATGTTCCAGCTTTCTGGCAATGAGCACAAGAATAGAAGAGCCCTGACCTCATCATCAAAGTCCACTTTTACATAACATAGTTGATTAGTAACCGTATTAAATTCATTTAAATGATCTGCAACAGACCCACCTTCTGACATCTTCATATTAAATAATATCTTCATTAGAAATACCTTATTGGACGCTAAGAGTTTTTCATACAATTTGGCCAATGCGTCCATCAAACCCTTCGTTGTCTTTTCTTTGGAAATATTGAAAGCCACTGATGCTTCCAGGCCCAACCGTATCATTCCTAGAGCCTTCCTGTCAAGAATATCCCATTATTCGTTCCTCATGGCTGTCGGCTTCTTTGCTACTCCACCCAATGGTAGGAATAGATCCTTCTGATATAAATAATCTTCCATCTGCATCTTCCATAACTGGTAATTTTGGCCGTTAAATTTCTCGACCCTAAACTTTATGATGCAGGAGCATCGCCAAGTCATCAAGGAGAATCGCCAACACATCAAGGAGCATTACCCAAGACAAGCAAGCCAGCATGGAAGACAACGACCAGCTGGACGAGTCCAGCCGAAACTTTTTGAAATTTCATTCAAGATGATGCACCAATGTATAAATGCACCATTTATGGAAAATGCCTTTTGTATGTTGTAACAGACCTCGAGCCATATGCTCTTGTCTGAAGGAGATAGGAGGCATTTAATCTAGTTAATGCAGGTAGATAGATGTTTAAGTCTAGATTAGACAGTTTTAGAGTTCGAGAGGGAAAACGGATATAGACACCCTCGTTGTATCATTGTAACATTCATTCAGAATCAAGCATTTAGAAGAGAAGAGAAAGCAGAGAAATTGTGAAGAACACCCATGTACAGATTTGAATTAATAGAATAGAGTTCTGATTCAAACTCATGATTGGTGTTGTTCTCTGTGTATGTGTTTTATGTGCTCATGAATGTTTGTTTTCTGGTTATGCATTTTCTTTGTATATGCTGTGCATGTGATTTTCAAGGTTTAATCGAAGTTTGAAAGAGAGAGAGAATAAGTTTCAATTGCTTTCTATCTGAGCCAGGAGATTCCTGCAAGGAGTGCAGTTGAATTCATCTGCAAGGAGTACGTTGATGAAGGCTCGATAGTTAAACACTTATTCTCATTCAACTAGAATTTTCTAAGGTTTGTCGAAGCCGTGCGAAGGGTGCATAGGTAGAATAATAAGTCTCAGTAGTTAATCTGAGCAAAGGAGATAGACGACTTCTGTTGCAGGGAGTGCGCAGAGTCTGAATTATTCGACACTTGAAAAGTGTTGGACGTCGAGTGCAAGGGGTGTGCGCAGGCTCTCTGAAGAAGTAGAGTGAGTAAGCTCAGGAGGGAGAGTACCTTTGTGATATCATTAAAAGAAAGAATAGTAAGTTTGATTGAAGGAGGGTCAAGAAGAATTTGCAGGCGTAGGCTCAGAGAGCAAGTCTCGAGAAGGAAAACTTAGTCGTTCTCAAGAAATCCTCAAGGAGGAGAAATCGACAGCCAGGATTTCGTCGAGGAAACTGTGAAGTTCTGACAGCCATCGGATCTTAGGAAAGTTGCGCAGGGTTTAAAACCTGAAGGAGCAGAAGGAGATCCCAGAGATTCGGAGTTCGGGATATCGGGGTTTCCGTGGTCGTGGAATTCTAGTAAAATGAAACTGGGATCCGCGATTTCCCGAAAAGGATCTCAGCCATTGATCTCGGTGAGACACGTGTCAAGGAGCAGGGGAGTCAGTAGAGCTCGGCTCATCGGAGAATCGAAGTTTCTGGAGCCAAGAGTCTTGTGAATGAATTCGTGATTGGCGAATTCCCGAGGAGATCGAAGCCGTTAATCACAGTGAGGATACGTGGCGTGAGATCCCAGAGATTCGGGGTTTGGAATTTTGATATTTCCAGGGACATATAACTCTCGCTTGTTGAAATCGTGATCCGCGATTTCCTGACCGGGTTAAAGGCCTTAGTGGAGGACAGGTGTCAGAAGATTGGGTCTCGCCGTGAGTCGACGACAGGTGGTATCACACTTCGGGGATTAGGACTTGGAAAGGTCCGTGAATTTTTGCAACGGGAATCGCGATATCCCGATACGCAATTTCCCGATTTACCTCCGAAGTGTGGGCCGCAGAGGAACATGGAAGTAGACAGGTGGCGCAGTATCGAAAATTCGGCATGTCGGGTATTAGAGGTTGTAATTTCCACTTGTTGATGTCATGAGTAGCGATTTTCTGATAGGGATAAATTCAGATAGCAGAGGAGAAGTCAATGTTGACTCGCATCAGGTTTCGGGGAATCGTGAAGTAGGAAACGCGTGACCATAGGATTCACGAAATTGTGAAATCCGATTTCCCAATTTTGAAGGGAGGTCACTTGAAAAGTGTTGTGGGTAAGAAAAATTCCCATCAGGGAATAAGACGGACCTTTGAAGTTCTTCGGCCTGAGTTTAGAGGAATATCCTGAGGGAGTGATCGTGCTCTGAGGAGTGCGGTTGCGTCAGAGTGGTATCAGAGCAGGATTAACTCTTTGTTTTCTATGACAGAGAGAAAAGAAGATTCACCATGTTTCCCAGAAGGGAAAGATAATCGCCTGATCCAGAAGATAGGGATGTGTGAAGAAGAGGTAGGCCGGCAGGAAATCCAGAAATGGAAAGGCAGATACGTGATCTCAGAGTGAGATTGGAAGATATGGAAGCAGCGTAGAGACACATAGCAAATGCTGGAGATCTAAGTGACTCTGAAGGCGAAGGCGAAGCTGAACAGCAAGGAGAAGTTGCAGCTAAAGATGCAACCAATGAGCGATTGATAAAAGCTATCACCCAGATGAGTTCAAAGACAAAAATGGACATTCCAACTTATGAAGGAAGTCTGGATGCAAAAGAGCTACTGGACTGGATTAGAGCTCTTGATACCTACTTCGATTATGAAGATATCGAAGAGGATAAAAAGGTTAGGCATGCTGTCACGAAACTGAAAGGACATGCAGCATTATGGTGGGACGAGCTTCGGGCAGATAGACGTTCTAAAGGCAAACAAAAGATCAAAAGCTGGGATCGAATGATTTCTAAGATGAAGGCGAAATTCATCCCAAGGGATTATCAGATCACACTGTTCAAGAGAATGCAGAACCTGAGACAGAAGTTGATGACAGTAAAGGAGTATATCGAGGAGTTTTACAAGCTCAATATCAGAGTAGGTCATCAAGAGAGTGATGAAGAGAAGGTGGCCAGATATCTGAATGGTATGAGATATGACATTCAGGATGAATTAAGCATGTCAACCATTAGAATGGTGGAGGATGCTTACCAGATGGCTCTGAAAGCTGAAGAAAAGCTGAGCCATAAGCAAGGTCAGTGAGGGCAAGGCAGGAGTCAGCCCAGAGGCAAGACAGTTGCCCAGGAGAAATACCAGAAGCCCAAGGAGGAATGGAAGAAACCTCAGGGTAATATTGAAAGAGGTGGAACCTCACAACGAGGACAACAATATGTTGAATAGAGGGGACAGCATAATGAGAAGCAAGGAGATTATGCTAACGCAAATACTTTTCCTCGTACCAGAGGTAGGGGAAGAGGTCGAGGAGGAGTAATCACATGTGGGAAGAATGGGCATAGGTCATTTGAGTGTCCAGAAAAAAAGAAGGACATCAGAGAAGCTCACATTGCAGAAGCTCAGAGGCGTGATGCTGAGAATGAAGATGCAGAAGGCGGAAGATCACTTGGAATGCATAAGGTCCTTTTGACACCCAAGAAGGAGGTGGAAAACTCAATCCAAAGAAGCAGATTGTTTAGAACAGCTTGCAAGACCAAGGATAGGGTGTGCAAGGTTATCATGGACAGTGGTAGCATCGATAATCTCGTTTCAACCGAGATGGTGGAGAAGTTAGAGTTGGAGACAACTGATCACCCGAGTCCGTACAAGGTTTCATGGTTACAGAAGGGACATCAGGTGAGTGTCACTAGACAGTGTTTAGTTGAATTTAAGATAGGGGGGTATAATGATAAAATCTTGTGTGATGTTATTCCCATGGATGTGTGTCATCTATTGCTGGGTAGACCATGGCAATATGATAGAAATGTGATTCATGATGGGAGAATGAACACATATACCCTGGAGAAAAATGGGAGAACCCATATGTTGCTTCCGATAAAGGATAAGGAGGTAAAGCTGGAAGTAAACAACACAATATTTCTCATGAGTGGGAAGGAGCTTATTACAGAGATGGAGAAGAAGGAAGATCCACAGTTCTTTGTGATCAGAAAGCCAAGAATTGTTCTGACTAGCACAAGAGTGGATGATTTACCGGAAGAGATTCATGAACTACTGGAAGAGTTCACTGACATCATTGTAGACGAATTACCTCATTCTTTGCCACCGATGAGGAGTGTGAGTCATCACATCGATCTCATACCAGGGGCTAGTTTTCCAAACAAAGCTACGTACAGATTGACGCCGCAAGAGAATGAAGAGGTAAAGAAGCAGGTCTAGGATTTGATGGACAAAGGATTAGTCAGAGAAAGCTTGAGTCCATGTGTTGTTCCAACATTGCTCAGTCCGAAGAAAGATGGAGGCTGGAGGATGTGCACTGACTCGAGAGCGATCAACAAAATTACCATCAGGTACAGGTTTCCACTGCCGAGAATGGATGATCTGATGGATTGCCTGAGCGGGGAAAATTATTTTTCAAAGATTGATCTGAAGAGAGGATATCACCAGATTCACATGAGGGAAGGCGACAAATGGAAGACAGCCTTCAAAACCAACGAAGGATTGTATGAATGGTTAGTCATGCCGTTTGGCTTGACAAATGCACCAAGTACATTCATGAGACTGATGAACGAAGTCCTAAAGGAGTTCATCGGGAAATTTGTAGTTGTATATTTGGATGATATATTGATTTTCAACAAGATGAAGGCTGAACATTTGAAGCATTTGGCCATTGTGATGAGAAAGCTATAGCAGGAGAAGTTGTTGATTAATATGAAGAAATCTTCATTTATGAAGAAAGAACTCATTTACTTATGATTTTTCATATTGGCAAATGAATTGAAGATGGATCCAAGTAAAGTGGAGGTAATCAAGAATTGGCCATCACCGAGAAATGTTTTCGAGGTGAGAAGTTTCCATGGACTAGCTAGTTTCTATAGAAAATTCATCAGGAATTTCAGTGGAATTAGCACTGCGATGATGAACACAGTGAAGAAGCGGCATAAGACTTTTCATTGGACAGTTGAGGCTGAGAAGACCTTCAACCTGTTGAAGTGGAATATCATAGAGAAACCAGTGTTGGTGTTGCCAGATTTCATGAAGACATTTCAGGTGAAATGTGATACAGGCGGATATGCCATAGGAGCGGTCTTGAGTTAGGAGGATAGACCAGTTGCCTATTTCAGCAAGAAGCTGGATGAAGTGAAGCTGAAGTACTCAACGTATGATAAAGAATTTTATGCTTTCATACAAGCATTGAAGAAGTGGAGGCATTACTTGATCCCAAAAGAGTTTGTATTGTATAGTGATAATCATGCATTGTAGTTTGTGAGTCAACAGGAGAAGTTGAACCAGAAACATGCAAAATGGGTAGAGTATATGTAGAATTTTACATTTGTAATTAAACACATTTCAGGGACTGCTAACAAAGTGGTTGATGCTTTGAGAAGGAAATGTTTGTTTCTGCAGGAATTTCGAGTCAAAACCTTGGGTTTTGAAAACCTTAAGGACATGTATGCAGGTGATGCTGATTTTGCAGAGGCATACGAGGCAGCTGAGAATCCAGTTCTTAGAGACAGAAGCTCGTGGATAGATTATATGATCCAGGAGGGATTGTTGTTCAGAGGAAATCAATTATGTATTCCAAATTGCTCCATGAGGGAGAACCTACTAAAGGAGAAGCACAGTGGCGGATTAGCAGGGCATTTTGGTCACGATAAAATGTTTGCAAAGCTGAGCGAAGCATACTTTTGGCCAAGGATGTGAACATATGTCAAGAAGTTTGTTGACAGGTGCAAAATTTGTCATCATTCGAAGGGAAGAAAGTAGAATGAAGGCTTTTATCAGCGATTGCCCATACCAGAGAATCCAGCTGGGAGATAGAAGAAGTCATTCAAAATCATGGACAGACCGTGCGGGAGCTCATGGATAGGAGCCCATGAAAGTTTTCAAGCCGAGGAGTATGATGCAGGAGCATCACCAACTCATCAAGGAGCATCAACCAAGACAAGCAAGCCAGCATGGAAGACAACGAACAGCTGGACGAGTCCAGCTAAAACTTTTTGAAATTTCACTCAAGATGATGCGCCAATGTATAAATGCACCATTTATGGAAAAAGCCTTTTGTATGTTGTAACAGACCTCGAGCCATACGCTCTTGTCTGAAGTAGATAGGAAGAATTTAATCTAGTTAATGCAGGCAGATAGATGTTTAAGTCTATATTAGACAGTTTTAGAGTTCGAGAGGGAAAACGGATATAGACACCCTCGTTTTATCATTGTAACATTCATTCAGAATCAATCATTCAGAAGAGAAGAGCAAGCAGAGAAATTGTGAACACCCATGTACAAATTTGAATTAATAGAATAGAGTTCTGATTCAAACTCATGACTGGTGTTGTTCTATGTGTATGTTTTTTATGTTCTCATGAATGTTTGTTTTCTGGTTATGCATTTTCTTTGTATATGATGTGCTTTTTATTTTCAGGGTTTAATCGAAGTCTGAAAGAGAGAGAGAATAAGTTTCAATTGTTTCTCTATCTGAGCCAGGAGATTCCTGCAAGGAGTGTAGTTGAATTCATCCGCAAGGAGTGCATTGATGAAGGCTCAATAGTTAAACACTTATTCTCATTCAAACATAAGTTGTTGGGGTTTTTCGAAGCCGTGCGAAGGGTGCATAGGTGAAAGAAGAAGTATCAGTAGTTAATCTGAGCAAAGGAGATACACGACTGCTGCTGCAGGGAGTGCCCAAAGTCTGAATTATTCGACACTTGAGAAGTGTTGGACTTCGAGCGCAAGGGGTGCGTGCAGGCTCTCTGAAGAAGCAGAGTGAGTAAGATTAGTAGGGAGAGTACCTTCGTGATATCATTATAAGAAAGCACAGAAAGTTTGATCGAAGGAGGGTCAAGCAGAATTTGTAGGTGCAGGCTCAGAGAGCAAGTCTCGAGAAGGAACACTTAGTCATTCTCAAGAAATCCTCAAGGAGGAGAAATCGACGGCCAGGATTTCATTGAGGAAACTGCGAAGTTCCGACAGCCATCAGATCTCAGGAAATTTTCACAGGGTTTAAAACCTGAAGGAGCAGAGGGAGATCCCGAAGATTCAGATTTCGAGATATCGGGGTTTCCGTGGTTGTGGAATTCTAGTAAAACAGAATTGCGATCCATGATTTCCCGAAAAGGATCTCAGCCATTGATCTCAGCAAGACACGTGTCAAGGAGCAGGGGAGTCAGTAGAGATCGGCTCATCGAAGAATCGGAGTTTCTGGAGCCAAGAGTCTTGTGAATGAATTCGCGATTGGCGAATTCCTGAGGAGATCGAAGCTATTAATCACAGCAAGGATACGTGGCATGAGATCTCGGAGAGTCAGGGTTCGACATTTCGATATTTCCAGGGACATAGAACTCTCGCTTGTTGAAATCGCGATCCGCAATTTCCCGACCGGGTTAAAGGCCCTAGTGGAGGACAGGTGTCGGAAGATTGGGTCTCATCGTGAGTCGATGACAGGTGGTATCGCACTTCGGGGATCGAGACTTGGAAAGGTCCATGAATTTGTGCAACGAGAATTGCAATATCCCGATATGTGATTTCCCAATTTACCTCTGAAGTGTGGGCCGCAGAGGAACAGGGAAGTAGACAGGTGGCGTAGTATTGGAGATTCGACGCATCGGGTATTGGAGGTTTTAATTTCCACTTGTTGATGTCGTGAGTAGCGATTTCCCAATAGGGAGAAATTCTGATAGCAGTGGGGAATTCAATGTTGACTCGCATCGGGTTTCGGGGAATCGTGAAGTAGGAAACGCGCGACCATAGGATTCACGAAATTGCGAAATCCGATTTCCCGATTTTGAAGGGAGGTCACTTGAAAAGTGTTGTGGGTAAGAAAAATTCCCATCAGGGAATAAGAGGGACCTTTGAAGTTCTTCGGCCTGAGTTTAGAGGAATATACTGAGGGAGCGATCGTGCTCTAAGGAGTGCGGTTGCGTCACTTTCCATCTTCCGACATTGCTCCCACTCGAACCAGGAACCCTCTTTTCCTGTGAGTTACCTTTCGCTCTGATACCAGTTGTTAGAAAAATAGGACCGCGGAGCAATAAAATAAAACAAATGCAGAAACAAAACACAGAAGATACACAATACAGGAGAGACACAGATTTACGTGGTTCACCCAGTGTGGGCTACGTCCACCAGAGAAATTTCCAGGTCCTTCCTTTATTATTATCCAGCAAATGAAGGGATACAACCTACAAAAAAACCCGCTATAACTTCCTCTTCTTTCTCTCACAGTCTCCTCTCTCAGAATACAATATTCGCCATCCACCATAGCCGCAATACATTTCCCTCATAAAAGACGGTTTCCTTCTAGGGAAAAAAAACCTAACATAATGTCTACCGTTAGATCTGCAACCTTATAATGAATGGTCCAGATTTACAATGAAATTAATATATACATTTACAAGGCAATTTTTCCTTTGGGGGCTTCACCCTCGAACCCCCGCTGGGGGCCCGCTTGCCCATAGACCCCCCAACTGGGAGGATAGCCCCCCCGGACCCCGCAGAGGGGGTACCCCCCCCTCTGCACCCCCTCTGCACCCCCCCGCATGGAAGAGTGTACATACTTCTAGGGTGTAAATACTTCATGGGGTATAAACATGGTTCAAAGTAAAAGACCTCTGAATCAGGAATGTAATCAGGCTCCACAACCAACACTACCTACAACCATTTGTATATGAATTGAAGCAATTATGGGAAGGGATACATATATATGATGTATCAAGACCCATTGCAATAGAGAGGATTTTTACATTGTATGGCATATGTGCTTACACCACACATGATTATACAGGCTTAGGATTTTTCTCTGGTAATTGACATGTTTATTGATTTGTTTATATACGTAACAATATTTATTTGCATATTTTATTCGTTGTGATTGACATTCTATTCTTAAACACTAATGTGTTATGTATACAATAATTTCGCAGGTCTTTTAACTAAAGGCTATCATGTATGTAAATTTTGTGGAACGTCTCTGAAGGTTATGTGGTCCAACCACCTACGAAAGAAAACATATGTCTGCTCAAGAGTATTCCTCCCAGAAGAACACCCTTATAGAAGAACAACATCTGATTTCAATGGTAAACCAGAAAGAACCCAAATGCATGAAATATTGACACCAACATAATGGATTAGAGCATATGAGAGAGAGAAGGAGAAGGAGCTTACAAAAATGTTCGATTCAAATGGGGAGCCTATGTTTGATGATCCATAATTCTTAGACACCTATGTTGAGAAATCATCCATTGGGATAAAAATAAAATATATCTTGTATGAGCTCCTCTATTGAGAGCATATTAAGATTTCCCACTTACTAGATCCCATGCATATATTTAAAAATGTTTCATCTTCTTTATGGAGGCACATATAACAGAAATAAAGTGACACATTGGTTGTGAGGAGAGATATTATTTCTTCAAAACCTAAAAAGAAACATTGGCCAAGACAAGAAAGTAGAGGAGAGGTTGGTCCCTATTGGTCTTTCAAAGAAGGTGATGTCCCATGGATTTTGAAGAAAGAAGATATTTCTTTGGAAAAGGAAGTTATATTGGGTGTGAAGGTGCCTTATTTATATGGGTGTTCCCTACGACATTTCTTCACTGTGCGTCAATACCATTTGTCAGGGTTGAAATCACATGATCATTTGAACCTTCTAAAGGTA
This sequence comes from Picea mariana, assembly GCA_032191745.1. Taxonomy (NCBI): domain Eukaryota; kingdom Viridiplantae; phylum Streptophyta; class Pinopsida; order Pinales; family Pinaceae; genus Picea; species Picea mariana. The sequence continues at coordinate 59,352 of JASDQU011400628.1, read as the reverse complement.
CGACGTATGTCTAAAATATGATTTTATTATTTGTAATTTTTATTTTTATGCCATGGGATAAAACATAATTAATTTTTATGTGTTTACTTTGTAGTGTCATTATCCTCTTCTCTTGTGTGGGTGTGTGAACAATGACTTCCCCCATGACCTAATACATTCCATATCTAAATTATCTTCATTTGTACATTGGATCACATCAAAGGACATTCATATGGCTAGCATTCAACAGTGGTGTCAAGATATAACTGAGATTGTTTGAATGTTTGAGAAGGAACTACTGCCAAGTTTCATGGACTTCCAAGTTCATCTTCTAATTCACCTAGTAGATGAGGTTGAATTAGTCAAGGTGATATTCTGTCATTGGATGTTTATTTTAGAGAGGTAAATGAAGATATTGAAAAATTTTGTTCGTCAAAGGGAAAAAATCGAGGGGTCTATGGCAGAGGGGTACATATCAGATGAGTATTTCTATTATTCTAGTGAGTACATCAAGAAGATCGACAACACACCAGGTGTAGTGATTTGGGATGAAGAAAGGGATGAAGACAAAAGAGAAGGGGAGTTTCTCCAAACGAATAGAAAAATGCGCTTGATAAATAGTAAGTGACTTATTGTTTGTCAAGTTTCTACACAGTAACTATTCACATTGAACTTCATAATGTATATTTTCATGATATCATATGTACTATATGTTGGTTTGATTTCATGAATACACCAAAAAATTCAAAAATTTATGCCATCAATAAATTCATTCTTTAAAATTTGAAGGAAACACAGTCGTGGATCACATTGTACGAACAGAAGAGGAGGAAATGGAAAAGTGACAGAAAAGAATTCAGACGGTTGAATGGTAGAAGCATGCCTTATCCTAATCATTTAAAAGAAAATATGTCAATGATATGAGGGGTTTCTGACCAAGTCATAGAGAAATATTATGCATCTGGTCGTTACCCGCATGAAGAAGGGGATGCACCAAACATAGGGATTGGTTGCAACAACTCAGTAACAATCTTTTTGTGTACATAATTTTTAAATTTGTAATGCACATTTGAATTGTAAGTACATATATGTTATTTTATATTTTAATGGCTGAGTTATTAGACACATATTGACACTATGATTTGTTCATTTTTTATAGGTGCATTTGTTCCCATCTATGTGGGCATATGGACATCATTTTTGTACAGACGATGTCGATGGTGGACACATTACACAAGATGTAGAGTGGAATTCGATTTCGACCAATCTAGTCGTGCTAGTCACCACGATCAAAGCACCATACAGGGGAAGTCAGGTTACGTCGAAAAGATACAAGATATCATTCAAGTGGAATTATCTTCTTTCCAATGTGTTATTTTCAAGTACAAGTGGTGGGACACCTTTGATCAGAATAATGTAAAGGAATATTGTGATAGTGAGATGATATGTATCAACCATAAAAATATGTGGGATGAAGCTAAGGAGCCTTATGTTTTTCCAAAACACTGCAACCAAGTTTTTTTTTACCCAGATGTGTTGGATAGGGATTGGTGGTTTGTATTAAGACACGACCCTAAATCAAAACATATTTTTTAGAACAACAGTGTTATCATGCCAAGCGAGGAAGATAATGAGGGTGATGACAACAGAGAGTGATATGTACATGTTTTAATTAATATTTAATAATGTTGTTGTATATTTTTGTTATATTCCTTATTTCACTAATTATATTGTTCTTTATTCATCATGTGACAGAGGAAATGTTAAGTTAATTATAACAAATCTTTGAACAATTTTAGTTGGTTAATAGTCATTTTGATGTGTAATGTGTTTGTATTTCAAATTATTGGTGATTGCATGGAACATTTTTTATTTGAAAATATTTATATTTCATTGCATATATTTAAAAATGTTTCATTTTCTTTAAGTATTTCCAATTGTGAAATCTTGAAAAATGTTAAATGTCTAGTTGAACTTTTAATGGGATGTCTAATTCTACTTCTTATGTTGATATAATTAGATGTAATGATATGGTTGATATGCATTTTTAATAGTACAATATTTTTGAGGATATGTTAACATGATGATTAAAAAAATGAGTTTATGTTCATTTATTTTGTATATTTAAAAGTAAGATTAACAAAAAATGTGGTTGAAAAAATTAAATTGATAACATGATTTTGTGATAATTTGGTTTTTAACTAAAGTAGTGTTTGTTAGTTTACATACTTTTATCATTTCTTTTGAAAATATTTATAAAATTATTCCCCCAATGTTGAGTAAAACCACAACTAATGAAGTAATATTTTAAAATTTGATAGCAATCAACTTACGAAATAATGACAAAAATAACAATAGGAAGATTTGCATCCATAAAATGTTAAATCCAATAAAATGCTAATCATTGGAGATCATAATTTTTTTATAATAACAATTTTTAGTGTAGAAGAGTCTATTAAAAAATAGTAATTAGTACAATGGAAAATAATATTTATTCATATATAATTTGTTTTTTGAAAAACATTTAGTTAGAATTAATATGTATAATGAACTATCTATGCAATTATATTTTTAAATTTTATAATCATAGTTTCAACCATATTGAACTTTGTAATTTATAAAAATAAACATGATGATGATGACCATCTTATAACAAACATAAACAACATATAAAATAAACATTTATATTCGCTAGCTAACATCATCTAATTATATATACCTCTAGCATATATAAACATCATTAATTAGATAACACACATATCTAATAATTTAATAGGGCATCATCATTGTGATCACATCTAACAAAAGACAAGAATTTTTTAACATCGTCATCACACACATCTAACAAGCATCATTTAACATACACATATATCAAACACATTTTAACATTAAACATATCTACCATGACCTAAAAATGTACACATCAACATAAACATATTATAAATTAATTAAGTATATCATCATGATCAACATTAAAAATACACGTCTAACGAACAATGTTATAACATACACACCTACCAAGCACATTTAACAAACATATCTAACATGACCTAACAATATACACATCAACATCAACATATAAATTAAGTACATCATCAACATGATCAATAGAAAAAAACCACCATAT
>JASDQU011400628.1:25137-56132 GCA_032191745.1 Picea mariana | reverse complement strand
ACATATATGGCCCAGCTAGTGGGATAATCTTCATATCTACAATAGTAGTGGAGGTCTGGTCTATAGTGGAAGATGATGGATGATGAATATGTCATGCTTGCTCATCTAGGTGAGGTGAAAGAGGATGAGAAAAATGTGTTGCCCTCTCATGATGAGGTGAAAGTGGAGGATGAAGAATATGTGTTGCCTCCTCATGATTTGGGTGAGGTGAAGCAGGATGAGAAGGATGTGGAGAAGGATGATCAAGACCACCCTCATCAATCAATGGGGTACTGGATGAATGAGACATACTGGAAGAAGAGTTGTTCCTATCATCAAGATCCCTTCTCGCTACTAGTAGCCTGGAAGTTTCAACGATATGACACATAAGATGAATCAAATCATGCAACATCTCCCTCCAAATATCTAATACCATAGGATCTTTCCTGATGGCTCGCATCAGGGTAGGGAAGACTCCCACCTCATTTAAAAGTGCAGAGATTCGGTCACCCAAATCCAACTTGAATCTGGTATCGGGCCTACGATGCATGCCATTGGGTATCTGCACCTAAGGATTCTGACCCGCTGTAGCCTCATGAATAATCTCCTCATAATCATTTGTTGGGGAAGGAGGCATGTCCCCAGTGAAAGTGCCAATATCTACAATATATATAGTACTGAAAAAATAAGTACATAGTTAATTCATTAAACAATTTAATAAAACAAGTTAAAGAACGTGTTAGAATTAATTTTATTCTAATTAAGTAAGACAATAAAATGAAACCATGTTAATTTAAACAAAAAAACAATATTACCTCTATCATCTGGTGGCTCATATATTGTGAAGAGGATGTTCATACAACCTCACCAATCCAAACCCATGTAAGGACATGGCACCATGACAAACATGTCATCCGTCGCACTGCCTAATAGCCCTAGTGCATCTGGCGCAATCTTGGACGAAAACTCTTCATGGACCCTCTTGAGAATCATCTCCCTCCACATGTGCATCCACACATGAGTTCTCAGCCTAGGAGGCTAATGAAGAAAACTCAGCCTCGTCTCTGGAAACCTATAAAAATATAAGAAAAAAAAACTGAGGAAAATGGGAATTTCTACCTCCCACGTCTCATAGCCCAACATTTGTTGAGCACTATAAAAAACTTCCATAAAAAAATGGCAGACCATCTGATACACTGTGGTCATTGTACCAACAAATCAACATAATAAAAAAGAGGTCAGCTAATGTGCTTCCCATCACTAGTAAAATGGGCTATGATAGTCACTAAGAGTGAGAGGCTCCTAACCTCCTTTACACCGAAAGAGGTGATTTTCAGTTGTCCACCAGACACCTGAAAATAAATTGGGAATAGTACCTCAAACCTAATATATCATTGAGCATACATGAGATTACTCTCAGTGGAAACACCTACTGGGACATTTGGGAACTAGGGAAAATCCTCCCTTCTCCTGGATAGCCTAGTGATAAAGTAAACATCCTCCTCAGTGGGATGGTACCACTGATATGGACCCACACATAAATATTGTTGATGGACATCCCATCGATAGATCAAATGAACCAACAACCTAGAATTCCCCTTAAGGGATGTAGCCTCCTGATAGTACTTAAGGAGTCCTACATCCCTCAAGAGAGCATGATTTGCTGGAGTAATAGAGAGAGGGTAAAATTTCATCTCCCTCTCCCTCACCTCTCGTTCCTGTACAACATTATACAGGTCGACCCTCTGCTCCTGCTGCTCTCTCTGCTCACATATCTGCATGATTACCATATGAAATACATCAACCTCACTCATACATTAAACATTACAAAAATATACTGAATGGTAAATTTGTCTATAAATACAGAAAAATAACTTCCTTCAAAAAATAAGATAATTTCATTAACGGTGCACCAAAAAAATATTCATGCACCGTCCATGGTGCGCCCATAAATATTGTGAGCACCATGACCAGTGTGTCATTGTACACTAATGTACTGCACAAAAATGTTCTACTTTGTTATGCGGTGCATTGGAAAATTTTATTGCACAAGGGTACTACACTACAAATAATGTGCCCTGGTGCATTACGTTTATCATACACACCACTTAAACCAAAAAACAAATGAAAATTTTAAAGTAGGTAAACAACTATTTAAAATTATAAAAAAAAACATAATGCGTATATGTTCCGTACACGCACTGGTGAGTGTAATTAACATAGTCGCACCGTCACATAAATTTAACAAATTTTCAATTATGGAACTTTATAATGGTGCATTATAGTTGTTCCTATCACACGATGCCACCAAAACAATTACCGGGTGCACCACAACACAATGTTACATTTCTCAGTGGTGTGTTTGGTAAACATGAATGCCCCAATGCACACATTTACCAATGCACTACATAAAATATATCTTATAAGGGTGGTGCGCTATGTACTTTAACACCTCGGTGTGTTAGATGTACTTTGACGCACTGCCACACCATTTAAATGATTTTCTTTGGTGTGTCGTTAAATGGACACGCTGGTGTATTTATGTTTACCAATGCACTACCTATAAATGTAACAAGGCACACAATGCACCCTATAAATTTACAGGTTGCATTGTATGTAGTGTGAGCCGAGAGCCTCAAATGCACTACACAAATTTTTTTTTTAACACTTAAAATTTCACTTAATTTTAAATTTTAAATTGGTGAAAACTTAAGTTATGAAGAAACAAGGAGATTACTAGGACATTTTGTCGTTGGGGAGGCATGGTTGCGACGTACTGAAAAAAATAAATGTTCCCACCATTTGGATAAATTTAAAATTCATGCACCCAACAACAAATGAAAGGAATGAAACCAAGGAAAGAAATGATGGAAGGGTGATTCAGATAGGAAAAGGTTTCACCAATGATTTTGAGCTCTATAGCACTGAGAATGGTAAAAAAAAAAATTATCGGTGCTAATGCTTTTTAATAAAACCATGTTCTAGTGCGCCCGATTCAAAACCGCATCGGGCCGTACATTTTTAATGAGAGAATCGGTTATATATTAAAGAAAAAAACATCCCTAGCACAGTGCATGTATATTTGTGTGTGCATCGGTGCATATACGACTCCATAGCACATCGCATTTTGTTTTTTTGAAAAGCTATAATAGTGCGAAATTTTTTGTTTAAGCATGACACAATGCAGTATAATAATAGACACCCCAGTGCGCTTGGGTTTATAGAGCGCACCACCTAAATTTGGAAATTAACCCTAACACTGTGCTCCATATTGTAGCACTAGTGCACATAGATGCGTATGATACAATGGAGGGAACCAATATATGATTTTTGACACAATCCTACATTGTTGCATAATTTTTTATTATTTAATCATATGATGGTGCACTCTATTAATAGTGCACTAGTGCTTCCATTGTTACGTTGCGCACCGTGTATTTTTAAAAGAATTCTATTATGGTGTGTCATTATTTCTCGATGCATCCTTATTTTCGTAGCGCACCAGATAATATTGTTCTTTATTTGAAATAACCTTGCTACAGTGCACTAGTTTTGAGGGCACCGATGTGCCTATTGTCTAAAATGCAGAGTTGTATTATGTAGTTATAAAATCACTAGTGTAAAGACATCTGCTAAAAACTTCGACCGCTCACCTCTGCTAGTATCATCTGCTATAAACGGATTTTTGGGATATTTTTATAGGGGTGTCCGCAACAACCTCTTCTAGAGGGTCTTTTCCTTGTAGTTCCATGTGCCTCAAACAAGTTTCATATCACATATGATATGACTCTATCATAAACCATGTGTCAAGATATGTATCTCAACGATCTAGCATCAACAAGTGTCTCAACTATCCCGTACATCATGTACCAACGTATATTCTAAACAAGTAATACTAATGATGTACTTTAACCAATTACTATCACCCACAATCATATACCATCTACAAGTGCATCAACCATGCACCACACATGCATCAACAATGCACCAAACCTCAATAACATATCCATACACATATTCCATATTATCCATAAACCATGTGCCAATGATACTACTAGCAAGTGCCTCAACCAATGTGCCAAGTATGTACCAATCATGCATCAACTATAGATCAAGTTGTGACTTATCAATGATGTACAACATTGTCACCTCATCAACTCATCAACTAAATGTCCCAATATGTATCTCAACTACATGCCAAATGCATGCACCAGGACATCCAGTAAATATGCCTCTAACAATACATCATAAGATATATCAATGGATATCACATATGTACCAACCATGTACCATGACAAATTTTCCTAAAAAATCATTCACTACAAAAAGTACTAAGCAATCAATATTATCTCTAAACATGTACCACAAGTGTGCCTCAATAGATCATGATATATCTTATAACCAAATTTCCATAACTTCACTATCATAACCAACTATGTTCCTCAACAAAAAATGCCTCAATCCATATTCTAGAGTTAGTATCATGCATCCAGGACAGGCATCAAGCATATGCTTCAACACTCAACCATATGTCATCACCATACATACATAAAACATACATGCAACCATATAATCATGAAAACTTGCAACAAACCATGTCAGACCCTGCAAAACAAAGTTATATAATCAAATCATGTTGCAACTCATCTGCATATCCTTCTTTTCCAAGGCTTTTACCATAGATATGATGCTTGTTACATGACATATCTTGTATGTACGTGGCCTTTCTATAGGTCACCTTGTGTATGTACACAAATTCTTCCATAGGATCCTGCATATGCTTTAGAAAATGTCAAGCTTGAGCTTGCCTCATGGTTTCCATTCTGTTCTGGTTGTTCAGTCTTCTTCATCCACTTTTGAAGGTGTCTTGGCTTCTCAGAAATTGATCTTTGAGCTTCCATATTTTCAATATTGTCTTCCTTCCTAGTTTCATTTGTTCTTCTTTTGATTCTATATGAGACACTCCTCATGGACTATCTTCTTGTGCTCCAACAATCTTGGGATTTTTGTCCAAACCCACTGCAGCTGTAACATCTCATGGTGTGACAATGAGTAGCAATGTGTCCCACTTGATTACATCTCCAACAACTTAGGTTGTTATCAACCCTTACAACATCTTTCCTTGCATAATGTCTGCAATCCAAAGCTTTGTGTCTATATTCATTACATGAGAAGTAGTGACCATGAAAAACATTTGCATTCATTTGCTTTGGTGTCGTCCTTGAAGGTGTCTCTCTTCTAAAAAAATTTTTTGGGTGTAAAGATGGCTTCTTGATGTATTCCTTGCTTTTTTATTTTTAAATTTTCCTTTAATTGTTTAGGTACTTGACTTGCAGCTTTTATTCCACCTTTTGAGAATGAAGGACTTACCTCATGCTTATTAGAAGTGCTAGCTTCAAGGTGTGTAGCTTCCTTGTTTTATCCAAGACCTGATTTATCATTTGGTGATCTTTGACTATCCAAGATTTTATTCAATATTGTTTAACTTTTCATAAACTTGATATAAGTATTTGAATTTTCTACTTTCTTTCTGAGATCAACAACTTCAACTTCCAACTTATGGCATGACTCTTCCTTTTCATTTACTTGATTCTTTAATAGTTCCTCTACCCTTTTGGCTTCCTCAAGTTGAGTCCTTAAATTTACATTGATTTTAAGATCTTCAAGTATTTTTCTAAGTTCATCATCTCCCTTCTTCATTTCTTCTTCTTGACTAGTTAGATCATTCTTTAGTTTCTTGATCTCTTCTTCTTTTTCTTCTAATTGAGTATTTTTACTTTCTTCTTGTTCTTTGAGAATTTTCTTTGGTTCCATGACATGATTTGGATATTTTTATAGGAATTCATTAATTCATTTTTCAAGATACTCAGAAGAAATTGAATAATGTCCTATTTCAATGCTAACATAACTTAACTCAAATAAAAAAAATTCTTTAAACTTCAACAACTCTTCTTCTTCATATATACAAACTTCTACTATATGTTCTTCTTGAATTGTAAGTGAACATTCAAATTCATTAGGAGTATTATCATTATAATATTTTGGAGAGTCTTGACCTTCATTGTACTTTATGGAATCACCTTCTTTGTCTTCATATACCTTCTCTATACTAAGCCATAGATCCTTGGTGGAAGTACATTCTCCCATGCTTTTTTGACAAAACTTGAGAGTCCATTGAAAATGGTATGGAGAGCTAATGCATTGTTATTATTTTCTTCCTTTTGTGCTGTAAAATTTGACTTATTCTTCAAGGGAACTGATCCACCAATAGTTGCATTCCAAATACCTTTTCCTTTTTCCTTCAAAAACCCTTTCATTTCTATTTTCCATACCGAATAATCTGTCTCATCAAAGAGGGGAACTTAATCTACATGTTCATCAATTTGTGTGTCCATGGATCTACTTCAAGCTTGCAAGGCTTATGATCAAGGCCTTATATGATACCAATTGTTGGACACATCGACCACACTAAGCGGGGGAGTGAATCAATGTAGGGATATTTTTACTCCTTTACAAAACACCTTAGTTAGCAATCACCATTTACTGAACATTCATTACTTTCATTTATGACAAGTTGCATGTAAACATATCTCATCAACAAACATCATCAATAAACCATCACCATAAGGAACACAAGAAACAAAATATATATGTATAAGTTTATGTTATAGTACAGACTACAATCTTTGGGGGTTTTTTAGCAACAAATGAATAGAGAAACAACTCCACAAGAGAACTAACTCTAAATGCAAGACTCAACCTACAAACATCAACACCAACTGAGAAGATGAATTCAATCCTCAAGTACAAGATTCATCTTGTATATATAATCCAATATGTCAATAGGTACGCGACCTATTTATACAACATCTTGCATATGTACACGGCCTGCCTATACTGCAACACGCATATGTATGTTCCCTGACCCACTGTCATCATGTGTACACCTTCATAAAATAGGGTTTCTAAAACTTCACAATGTCTTCCCTTCAAATTATTTCTTCCTCTATCACATCCACTTGTGACCTATTACTGCAAACTTTTTTTCATTTCCCAATCTATACCATAGCCAAAACAAAACCATATCCAATACTATCCAACAACCTATGCATGCTCCTCAACCATATGCCATCATATATCATGGATATCTCTCAATCATAACATAACTGAACTTCTCAACCAATCAACTACCATATTCAGACATCAATATAACCATACAAAGAATGCATCAATAATTCACGATACCATGAGAAAATCAAGAGAATATTTATCCATACCAAAACCTCTGTAGCAGATCTGAACCTGTAGAATGTTGATCTAGAACTTTATTCAGACTTCAGGAACTTGGCACCAACACTTACTCAAATCTTCCATGTCTTTTCGAACTTTATGCACCCTTCTCTCCTTTAGCATGCATATGTATGCACCCAAGATCACTACAGCATGCATATGTATGTGCCTTGGCCCACTCTATCCCGCATACAAATTCATAAAACTAGGGTTTTCATAACCTTCGAAAATTTCACCATCAAAATATCAGACTTATGGAACTTCTGATGCAAGCATGAGTACTTGCAATAAATATTTCACCATCATAGATCTTAAATATAATCAAGAGATTCTCTCATAAGAGACCCTTGCTATCTTATTTCTATTTCTCCAGGTATCTTCTTCTAGGGTTTATTAGCTAACCAACTTCAACCATTTTCGTTCTTGGTTCTAACTAACTTCTAACCACTTGTCCACTTCTAACCCACTTTTCTACAAATAGTAAATTCTCTGCTTCTAGTTGCAACTAAATTATTTTTAATTGTTTTCTTGTTGCAACCACTTAACCCATGACTTACCTCTTTGACTAGTCAACCTTCTTCTAAGAGCTTCTAGAATAGTTTGACTTCTTTGATCTTCTATGGGATTCTAGACAACACATGAGGGTTCTCCAACTTCATATGGCCATAACTCTCTAACCATGAGGAGTTATGTGACGTTCCATATATCAACAAAAAGGGCATGACAAACACTATCCATGTCTCACTAAAAAATTTACTGATCTTCATAAAATTATTCCTTAAAGAAACTTGGGTTCCCTAACCAGACTGTTAGGATGACTCAACCACTTAACCATTTGGACTTCACAAAGCGTCTTTCTGTGAGGGATTTCACCATAAGGGGACCACTTTGTATTTCATCCATTTGGTACTTCATATCAACCATGATTAGCCAATGATGATCAACCTTTATATCAACCCATCTATACATCAATCCATCTAGAACATTAAACCATGACAACACATCACTATGCCACCTCATGAAATTAACCCTTAGACATCAATTACATATATGATCATATGATTCAACAATAAATACATCAATGATACAATGTAAATAATTGACATGAACTCTTTTACATCAATCCTTTGACATCAATAACAAGATAATGCAATAGTAACCCCTTTTGGTACCCATTTGAGTAGTAGCACATCAGAAAACACAAGTATACGGACTGACCTAGATATCCCGAATCCCTTTGTAGATAAACCGATCGATTGCCTAATTGTTATACTTCCACCGAGAAGAACAATCAGGAAGATACTCTCTAGTACCTGGATAATTGGGTAGTATGTCTAAGGGTACAGTCTAGTCACCTTAGTTGGTTCCCTAAGATATTGGGTCGAGCACTACTGTTCGACCCCACACGCATATCAGAGAGATATAGCATAGGGAAAACCCTTGTCTGTAGGCACTCTGAAAACCCTAACCCTTGGGAAAAAAAACAGTATAGAACAAGAATATAAAATATCTATTGTCATGCAACCTAGTCGTCTACATTCGGGTTGTGAAATTACGACATATTTCTTCATGTTAATAATTTGGGCATTTCACCACTGCAGTATTATTAAGTTTGGAGTATAGCTCTGTAGGAGTAAAAAAAGAAAAAAGAAAAAAAGAGTCTGGGGCTTACTTGCACCCTTATTTGATACCTATCCCATTGGACTTCTATTTTTGTTCCAAATACATTCATACCTATCATTTTTTGATATTTTTTTCTCTATGGTCCTGATCCCCTTCTGGCCCCTTTATTTGGAACCCACCCCATTGGATTCCCCTCTTCATACTTATCATCATGATACCCTTCACACATAACTGATTTTGTGTGTGGTCCCACCCGTCCCTTTCTAGTTCCCCCCTTTATCATGGCCCACACTTGTAGCCAAGACATTGAAGCCCACGTCAATTCCTTCTCATCTAATTTCTCAGAGGCCCAGAAGGAAGTGCGATAACTCAATTCCAATATTACCTAATCTAGATTATTTTGAGAATTAAATGAAAGAAGATATATAAAAATGAAATATACATAGATATTTCAATAAACACAAAAATATCGTAATGCACAATTTTTATTAATGAGACAATGTACATAAACTGTAAAATTATAGAGTGAATGACTAACTAGAATGGTGGCAACTTATCTCTGAGAAGAGATGTGATGGCTACACTCATTCAAAAGAATATGATGATCATTAAAATTATGCTTTAGAGGAATTTTTAACATAAATACAATCCAAAACCCTAACCTCGGAAGATGAAATGCCAAAAGGGTTGTGGGCCCCAATGGGATTAGTTGGTACACCAACTTCCCAAGGGCACAACTTTTGCATACGATAACTCATTGAAAAGTTCTATCCGAGGACTATACATTTTTCCATCATAATCTAGCTAAATGTTATAGTGCGACTATAGAGGGCACAAAATATGTTGTTTAGAGCCTCAAAATGGACCCGAAAGTTTAGGACCCAAAAAGTTATAGAAAAGATACCAAGGTGGAAACCCCTGTTTTGAGCCAGTGTAATAGGTGGGTGGCCACCGATTTCCACCTGGGTCATTACCACCGTCAATAAAAAATGAATTCCACTATAGATGGAAAAATGGAAACCCTGAAACAGGACCTCTCTACCCATCTTGAATCCTTCACTTCCCAAATCTATGCCAAGATGAATATTATGGGAGACCTTACCTCATCTGACCAACCTTTGTACCCTAAAGGTGATACTTCCTCTAATTCCCATAATTTTTAGTCCCATCACTTTCAGCGTGACCTATGCCTTCCTTGAGTGGATGTGAACAAATTTGATGGATCATATCCCACCGGTTGGGTAACTCAAATGGAACATTATTTCTCTTTGTACGACATTATCGATGAGTTGGAAAAACTCCATTATGGTGTTCTCTATCTCGATCAAGAACGTTGTAAATCATGGAAATGGAGAAAAAATCCCTTCCAAAGGTATGTGGCCTAGATGTAATTTGTTGTAGAGATTTATGAATGCTTTGACAATGACATCGACCATTTAGGTCGTTTGAAAAAATTGTAACAATCTGGCACAATGAAAGACTTTATAGCTACATTTGAGCACTTGTATTTCCACATGGAGGGCATTTCTGATGCTTTCTTTTAGAATGATTTATCAGTGGCCTCAATGATGGAATTTGTTCCCATGTCATCATGGTTTGCCCACAGAGTTGGGTGGAAGCTACTAAAAGAGCTAAGGAAGCATGACATATTGTCTCTTCTCAAACTAGAAAACCCTCCTTTATTCCTCACCCTAAACCAGTCACTCCTGCCCCTCCACTGAAGATCCAAAAATTGACCCAGGCATAAATGGTTGAAGGCCAAATCAAGGGCCTTTGTTATAACTGTGATGACAAATATTTTTATGGGCACAAATTTAAGGAACAAAATATTTGTATGGCCCTCTCTGAGGATGTTTCTGAAGATGATGTTGAGGCTCCCCCTGTGGCTGATTCACCTGAACCCACTAACCTTACTCCACCCCCACACCCCCCAGAAGTCAAATTGATCATTTCACGGAATGCTCTCACTAGCTATTTTTCTCCTGAAACCCTCAAGATAATTGAATACATTAAGCATCATAAGTTCATCATCCTAATTGATAGTGGAAACACCCATAATCTTAATCATTCTCACATTTCCCAAGAATATAATTGTTATATCCATGCAATCAACAACTTTCAAATCATGATTTCCAATGGAGGGTCCATGAAATGTGGGGGGCGTTATGAAAATGTGTCTCCAAATTGATTAGTACAACATGAAATATCATATGTTTTCTATCAACATGGGTGGTTGTGACATTGTGATGGGTAATGAATGGTTAAGGAATCTTGGCCAAATTCTCCTGTATTTTAAGGAATTAACCATGCAATTCAACCATGAGGGCCAATAGTATAAGTTCCAAGGAATCACAATAGGTTCCCTTGAGATCATCAGTTCCCATCGCATGGAAAAGCTCCTAAAAAAAGGTCATTATGGAATTATTGCACAACTCCATTCCATTCAAGCTACTGAGACACCCTTTGTGCATCTTGAACTCCAATCCATCCTCTCTAATTATCAAGCTATTTCCACTCCCTAGGGAATTCCCCTTCCCATGTTGTTCATGATCATTCCATTCCCCTCATCCTCGACAACCTTCCTCCCAATGTTTGTCCCTATCGTCATCCCTTTACCCAGAAAAATGAAATTGAGAAAATTGTTGAAGAATGTCTCACCACGAGTGTTATCCGTCTTAGTACTAACCTCTATTCTTCTCCTGTGGTCATGGTACTTACGAAAGAAGGTTCTTGGAACATGTGTCCTGACTTTCTCACCCTCAACAAACTCACCATCAAATACAAATTTGCCATTCATGTCATTGATGATCTCTTGGATGAATTAAGTGGTGCCAAGTACTTTACTAAAATTGATATTAGTTATGGATACCACTAGATACGTATGAAATAGGAAGAGATTCCTAAGATTTGATTTCAAACTCATGAGGGCCACTATGAGTTCTTGGACATGCCCTTTAGTTTTTGTAATGATCCCTCCACTTTCCAAAGCCTCATGAATCATGTATTCCATCCTTTTCTCCATCATTTTGTCTTATTTTTCTTTGATGATATTCTCATATATAGTAAAACATGGAAAACCCATCTTGCTCATGTGGATCAAGGTCTTCATCTACTATCTTAGCACCAAGTTTTTCTCAAACAATGTAAATGTTCTTTTGGATCTTAGGAAGTGGAGTACCTGGTTCATATTGTTGGAAAGGGTCGTGTCAGGGTGGATTCTAAGAAAATTGAAGCTATGAAAGATTGGCCTCACCCTAAGAATCTCAAAAGAGTGCATGGTTTTATGGGTTTAACAGGATAATATCACAAGTTTTTTAAGAATTATGGAAAAATTGCAGCCCCTCTCACTGGTCTCCTTAAAAATAATTCTTTCACTTGGACTACAATACCTATTAATTCCTTCCAAGCCTTAAAGGAGGCTATGTGCACCACTCTTGTCCTGTCCCTTCCCGACTTCAAAAATACCTTGGTCCTGGACTATGATGCTTCATAGAAAGGAATTGGAGCAGCCCTTATGGAAGATGGCCATCCTTTGGCCTTTACCAACAAACAACCGTTAGAGCAAAATTTGGGCCAATCAATCTATGAAAAGGAAATGTTGTCTATTTTCCATGCCATGGATCTCAAGCACCCTTATCTATTAGGGAAACACTTCCAAATTGAGATAGACCATCAAAGCCTCAAGTGTTTTCTAGAAAAATTTCTTTCATCCCCAGAGCAACAAAAATGGGTGACTAATTTATTTGGATATGAATATGAAATCATTTACAAGAAAGGAAAAGACAATATGGTTGTTGATGCTTTTTTAAGAAAATATGAAGATGAAGGGCCCATACTTTCCCTCTCCTTCATTGTACCATGTTAGGTCCAAGTTTTTCTCCAAGAATGGTTGCAAGATCCCAAAATTCCACGTCTAATCCAACAATTGCAAGCCAATTATCTAGTTTCCCCAGGGTAATCTTGCCATAATGATGATCTTCGCTACAAAGGTTTTTTGTATTTAAGTAAATAGTCAAAGCTTAAATCCATGTTTCTTTATGAGATTCATGCTACACCTGATCCATAGTTTGAGAGGTTATTCTCCATTCCCTCAAAGAGAATTTTCTAATGTCTCAGAATCACATGAAGAGACAAGCATATCAAGGTCATTTTGAACGTTAATTTGCTAAAGGGGACCAAGTGTTTCTTCGAATGCAACATTATAAGAAGAATTCACTCAAGGTTGAACATTGTCAGAAACTTACGCCTAAATTTTATGGTCCTTATATAGTTCTCAAGCACATGGGACTGGTCGCCTACCATTTATCCTTGCCAAGTCATTCTAAGATCCATCTAGTTTTTCATGTCTCATTCTTAAAGAAGGTGACGAGTTGGATGAAGAAGTCTCCATATGGTTGCATCCAAAAGAATTCTCTGACCATATTGAGCATCATCTTTGTCATTTCACCATCAAGGAAGTGTTATTACAATGTAAATATACAACTCCAGCAGATTCCACCTGGGAGCCATTATCATTCTGCAACAATTTCCTCATCTCAATCCTTGAGGACAAGACTGTTTTTAAGGGAGAGGGCATGTTAGGGACCTAAAATCCCTAACTCTTCATGTAGGTAGAATAATATATTTTCCATTTAATAAAGACCGATATTAATAAGGACTAGTAATAAGGAAGAATAAGTCAAATGTAAGAAGACCTAATAGAAGATTCCACTTCTAGAAGATCTTCCTCTAGATTGTTTTTGTGGTAGATAGATTTAGTATAAATAAGAGTTGAGGGAATGATAAGTTTTGTCTTGAGAATTATTGTAATAGAGAATTTATATGTTGGAGGTTTCCCCCTCAAAGAGGGAAGTGAACATTGTTTCCTATCAATAAAGGTATTATTCTGGTGATGTTTTTTCATCTATTGTGTTGTTCCGTTGTTATTCTCTGTAGTATTTATGTTTTCTTATATTATAATAGATATGGTACCTAACATAGGTTAATATTTTAGCATTTTAAGGGTTAATAAGGATATATTAGGGATTAGTGGTTAAGGGGTTAGGGGTTAAGGTAGGTTTATGGGTTTAGGTCCTAGTTGGAATTAGAGGTTAATGGGGTTTTAGGGAGTAGGGGTTAGAGGTTTAGGGTTAGGGATTAAGGGGTTAGGTTAGGTTATAGGTTTTTAAACAAAAATCACTAGTGGAAAGTGTAGATGCCACACTAGTTGAATGTCGTATTTTTCAGTAAGAGGAAAATAAAGGAAATATGGAGATTCCATGTTCATGTTTTGACACCTTGAAGGTACATGGTTTAGGGGGATAGAAAAGGGTGGTTTATGTTTTGTCATGTTTGCTGAATGAATGGTTTATGGGTGTCAAATATGTATTTTATCATTAAATTTTTAATCCAAAACATGTGCTTTTTTCACTCCACAGTATGCTCATGACAAGAAATGCATCGAGCGTTGGTCCCAACAAAAAGGATATTTTATATGTGAATTGTGCTATGAGGTTTCATGAATTTTTATTTGTCTATTTTTATATTAATCAACATTACAACATATATATTCTTGCTATCATTATTATCCTCCACTAATTTTCTGAATTTGAAATGTAGTCATAATTATTTGTTTCTTCATCCAATTTGGTCTTAGAGATTAATTAAAAAAGTAGCATAGGGTTATTTTCATTGTTTTACTTACATAGGGCTATGTTTGAGAAATATTTGAAAAGTTTCTAATTCCTCTTTTGATATTAGTACCAACACCATGTTTGAAAATTATTTGTAGAGTTGTTATTTCCTGTTTTATATTGGTAATTGTTTCATTTTTAAACATTTTGAAGATCAATTCCAGTTCCCAGTAATGTCAACATTTTATTAAAATCACTAATGGAAAGTGAAAAACCCACACTGGTTGAATGTCATATTTTTCAGGAATAGGACAATAAAGGAAATATGGAGATTCCATGTTCCTATTCTATCACCTTGAAAGGTTAAGACTTATAAGCATTAGGGGTCATAAGGACAATAAAGGAAATATGGAGATTCATGTTCATGTTCTTTGTTTTCCTATATTATATGTGTAAACGTCTGTATTGTTTTAATAATATTAATTGATTGTTTGTAATTATAAAGGAATGATGCCCTAGGGCATTACTCGTGGAGGAAGACGTGGTTTTAAAATCTCATGTTCAGGAACATTTAGCGAATATTGAAGATCAAGTTAATGATCCTATGGAAGAAGATGATGATGCTAATAACACAGTTGAAGAAGATGGGACAGATAAATTGATCCATGAGACATTTAATAATTCTTGAATGGATGATCATGATGACCAACTTTATGGTCTTTTTTATATAAATGTACTTGATAAGGAAATCCAACCTCTTTATGAAGGCTCCAAAACAAGTCTTCTCTCTTCTATAGTGTTTCTCGTATATGAATGGTTTGCCAAACACTTTTGTCACACAACTGCTAAGGTATGTAATATATTTTTTCAAACTTAGTACATGATGATAAAGGTTTTCTTTTTTCCTCTATTTTTATTGTTATTTGATCATGTGTAAAATTTGGATGCAATATGTATGAACAATATTCTTTACATTAACCAATATTGATTTTTTATGTTGTAGATTGTTAGGTATTTTTTTGTTACCACTGTCAAATGTTTTGTATTGCACATACCAAGATTTACATGCCATAATGAAAGATATTGGAATGGAGTATAAAGCTATTCATTCTTGTCCAAATGATTATATTCTATATTATGGAGAACATGTGTCGAAAGAAGAATGCCCGAAATGTCAAATTAGTATATATTGAATCGATCAAGTAACAAAAAAGGTGCCTCGATAGGTTCTTCATTATATTCCCATAATTCCATGTTTGTGACAATTGTTCAAGTGCAAAAGAATAACACAATTTATGGATTACCATGAAAATAACAAAATTAAAGATGGTGCTCTTCGAATTCCTGCATATGGATCTGCATTTAAGAAGATAGAGGAAATATGGCCACATTTTAAAGATGAACCTCATAATCTTAGGATTTCATTGGTAGCCGACGGTGTCAATCCATTTGGAGAGCTCAAATCTACTTACTCGATGTGGCCTGTTTTTGTTATCAACAATAACATTCCTCCATGGATGTCAATAAAGAGGGAGCACATATTGTTGGAAATGATTGTTCCAGGTATTTTCTTAGAATTTTTTCTTAGCATGGTAACATTTCATGTGTCTTGTTTGTTTCATAATTATGTCTTATAATTTTTTGTTTACTCATATATGTTCAATTATGTCTTATAATTATGTTTGATATTTTTTATTAGGTAAGTACCAATTCAAATATATGAGTGTATATATTGAGCCTTTTATCAATGAGTTACTAGAGTTATGGAAGGGAATCACTATGTATGATATCTATAGACCAATAGGTACGCAAAGGGAATTTAAATTCCATGCAATTCTTGTATGAACAATTCACGATGCCCTAGGGCTAACACATTTTTGTTTTATGTTATAACATTATAGTGAACTTTAATAGTGCTTAATTTTATGAATTTCATATCATGCATGTATTTTTATATAATCCCTTCATTAAACATACTTCGAATAATTGATATAAATTTAATCCATCTCTTGCAAGTCTTCAAACAAAGGGTAAATTTCCATGTCCATTTTGTGGTCCTAAGATGAAATCTCATCGTTCAAGAAGTTTAGGAAAGGAGGTGTTTGATGAGTATAGACACTTCCTCTCTAAGAACCATCGGTATTGAAGTACCGAGAAACATCTTTTCAATTAGAAATAAGAGATTGTATTAAAACCACATAGAATGGCACCTCATATATGGAAGTTATAGAAATCCTTAAGGTATATTGGATCAAATCATCTGTATCATACCTGAAATTTCTGGAATATTTTATAATTTTATTGCATTTTTTTCATTGTACTAATTGACAAGTATTGTTGTAATATATTTAATTTATATTCTCCACCTTGAAGGTCATCATGAAGGAATTAATAATGGGGTGCTTCCATGAGGAATGGAAAGTTATCCCATACAATTCAGTAGGCTCCCCTACTATAAGCACCTAAATGTTTTTCATTTGTTTGATAGAATGCACATCAGGAAGAATGTAACATAAACGTTATGGCAAATCTTAGATGGAAGGAGTGATAAAGAATTTTTTTTAATATTTGCAATGACATTAAGGATGACAATCATGCAATGCAAAGTGTTATTCATTCAAATAATGATGCAAATGGAAAAACTATAAGTTTCCTTCCATGGTTATTGATATAGCAACAAAGCAAGGATGTAAAAGAGGTTATTGAAAAAATTGGGGGGCTAAGGCATGGTGGTGAGATGATATGCATTGGCACTTAGAAATTTTTATCTGTTTGAGGCTTTGACCATGAAGGAAGACATTTGGATGCTTTACATGTGGCTTTGGGAAGCCTTACTACCCTCCTACATCACCAACAACCTTCTCCTCATGCCAAAACGTCCCCTAAAGGGGTGATGTCCATGTAAATTAGGGTTTTATTTGTGAAAAAGTGAAATTTTAAATGATTTTTTTAATAACACTTTGTTAAGGAGGAAATATTAGGGTTGTTGACCCCTAATATTTTGGTTTACCCCTTAATTTTTGGAAAAGTCACGTTGCTGAAATTTTGTATAAATAAGAGATCATAAGATCTCATTTTAACATAACTCTCCCTCATGGTGAGAAGTATTGATCTGAAATTTTTTCTATATTTGGCTATATTAGTCTCTTGTGCACTTGTTTATGGCTATGTTAATGAATGGTTGATGGAGGAGTGAGGCACTAGCCATGGATGATGTTTTTCTATCTTTTATGGCGGATTATCTTAGCATCTTTCTTTATTTTGGTATGGTATTCTACACATATGCTATCATTATTTTCAATTCAAGGATTGCTGTGCTAGGAACTAGGTGGAAATTATAAGGGAATACACCCCCACCATATTCTTCATCATTTTATTTCTTCACCTTATTGATTAAACAAGGGTTTGCTAAGAGAAGTATAAAGACATATACCCTCTTAGCTTAAACCCTAGCTAGATAAACTTGCCTTGGGAAGTAAAAGGGAGTACACCCTCAAGGAGGTAGCCTCTCTAGCTCTTACTTAATTTGACTCCATTAACCCAATAGTGAAGAAACTAGTCATACATTGTTTGCATTGGATTGCCTTGGGAAACACAAATTTTGATCATTTGAAAGGCTTCTTGCTTGAAGTTGGTTTTCCTCATTGAGAGGAGTCTTTCCTTACTAGGGCATCCCCTCTCTTCTACTACTCTAATTATTGTTACAAACTTTAACCTACAGACATTAGGGCTGCATAACCCTAGCTACTAACACTCTCTTAACTCATAAACTAACCCTAGACTATCTCTCTAATTTTTCTCATTTACTCTACTAACTAGGGCACACCTTTTGGGATAGTTCTTGGAACTTTTCCATCGTTAATTTTGTTGCTTCATGCCATTGAATGCTACAGATATAAGGCTGCAATTTTCTGCAGAAAATACATTGTTATAACAACCTACTTTATTGAGCCTTAAAGTGCCATTTTTCAGTCATACTTGATTACCATACTCATTGACAATATTGTTGACTGATATTATGCTTTACATGCTGATTTGAATGTCTTACTTGCTGATATAAACTTTCATATATTGATAAAAATTAGGGGCATAAATCTTAACTTGTTGATCCATACTAACATATATCATTGCAAGTTGGATTTTCTTGTGTCTTGGGAAGGTACAATCATCCGGAGAAATACTATACCTTTGGGGCAACAATCACTTGACTTGCAAAGCATCTCTTCCCACCTTTCGCTCCACTTAGAATTAACCTCTAGGGGCTTCACTTACATCTCTATACATATCCATATCAATCCCCCTAGGGTCACCAGGATCGTCTACCTAGAGTGACATAGTCACCCTTGATGTGAGACCTACATTGAGGTGACATTGGGTGTAGGATTCCCAAGTTGTAGAAATTGATTTGTGTTTGGGTCAGGCTTTTCCCAACCTATAATTTGTGCTATAAAAATTTGTATGATCTCAAAAATATTTTATTCAACATTTATATAATTTGGATTGCAATTGCAGATTCCTTACAACTTTAAGAGTTTGTGTACTTTGTACATTAATTCTAATTGTAAATCAAAAACTGACAATTATAATACTATGTTTCAATCATAACCTAAGTGTGCAGAATGATTAATAACATTCATTTTTTGTTCCATATCTATAATCAATGCACCTTCCTTTAAATTGAAAATCAAGATAGTAGTGTTGTTTCTGATGTTTGGTAGTTTTATATGAAATATCTACTCCTAGAAATGATCTAAGACTTGTTGGTTTTCAAAGTGTGTGTGAGTGATTGGATCAATCCTCATATTTAGTCTCTTTCTCTTTTTTGTTTGTCACTTAAATGCCTTTAATTACAAGTAGTTTCAAACTTCATTAGAGTTATATTCTTTTACATACTTTGTTTCCATAGATGAAGTGTCATTGAAGGTAGGAACAAGTTGCTTCTTAACACTTGAGTGTAAAGATTAAGTGAGAATCAATAATCCTTTTGGCCAGTAATTAATATTTGTTTTTCTATCGAATACACATAGATTTCCTTTTTTGCATTTCCAATCATAAGAACAGTTTCACTTGAAGGTAGGAATGATATTACATGACACTCAGGGCATTGCTTGAGTGAACAAATGTAGCCTACTCCAGTCGGGAACTTTCTTGTCTTTCTTCCCAATGAACAAGTTTCTTTTGATTTTCTAGTATCATCTCATGTTGTTTTAATAGATAATATTGTCATGCTAGTACTATTCCATGCACATATAGTTTTGGCACCTCTAAGCTTGTGCCCCCAGTTTGATGATTTAATGATAAAAAATTAATTTAATTAATTTTCTCGACATGTTTTGCGTCGTCATCGAGGAGGTGCTACAAGGGATTAGAGAATGGGTAGTTTATTTTAAAAAGTTTTTGTTTTGTAGATATCCTTGCAACCTGGAGGAGAAGAAGCCTGTAAGATGCAAAGGTTCCCTTGCTTCTTAAGTTCCTAGGGGGGTTCTATCCAGATGCATTCACTTTGGTGAGTTTCTCCAAAGCCTTGTTGTTTCCTTTTATGAAAGTGTGTTTTATTTTGGTTTGATTCATGGAAAGGCAAAAGATAACTCATGTAAATGGATAACTTGGTGACAACAAGGTCTTAGTAGAGTAAGAGCATCCAAGTACATGATGATTTTTATTTTGAATTTTTTTATTTTGGCCAAATTTATTCCTTTAAAGTTTTATTTTGGAGCTATAATATCCCCTATAATACTAATACATTTATGAGAAGGAGCTCCAGATCAACCATAAGAACTAAATATGCCCAGGCACTTGCTGATTAAAGCAGGAAATTATGTTAGAAGGATTGTCTCAAATCCTTTCCCACACTCCAAAATTGTCACTAAGGATGAATATACAATCCAAGAAGAAGTAGTGGAACAAAGGATCCATTCACCACAAGAGGAGAACTTAGGAGTTTATTCTATGTATCCTTATTAGCATCTAGAACATATCCAAGAACAAAGGACCACAATTGATGAAGAACATCACTTAGAGCCAGAGATTGAAGAATTGTTGGCATGCATATCACCATATCCCTTGTATATTCTGGAGTGTGATGACCAACCTTACAAAGAACTTCATGGCATAAAAATAAAAGAGGACCAGGGAAACAAAGACTACATTGATACTTGGTTCCAAATAGTCATTAGGCCATGAAATTCCTCCATTCTCCAAAAATTCTTGACACCATCTCCACTAAATCAATTATCTTCTCATATCCTGATACTCATTAAGGTATACTTTTCAAAATTGGATATGAGTTTGAAAGAGATCTTGTTTCTTGAATGGTTGCATTGAAAATACTCCTACACTTGAAAAAAATGATTTGTTTTTCATGTAAAGTAGGATAGTGTAAATAAATGAATAAAATAGTAAAGAGAAAAATAAATCCAATTGTGAAAACCATTTCATTGACGCAGTTGGACATGACTTGACATTGAAAGTTGACATTGGTTCAATTTTTATGGTTCTTCAAATCAATTATGTTTTATTCTTGTGTTGGATGGTGTGGGATTCCTTAAGGCCCACCTTCTAATGGGTCTCATCCCATTGACTCCAACACATCATATGGGATCAATATTAGATATGTTTATAAGTACCTTGAGCCCTGCATGCCTTAATGGTTGGTTCTCTCGCTATAAAAAAGGGAATACATCAATGTCCCTTGAATTATGGATTATATATGTGTTCGAATCCAACACATCCATTCACGTATACTATAATGTACTTTTGTACCTTGATTCCCATTGACATTAATGGTGAGTCATCTCGCATTGGTTAACGATTTGAATTATTGACCAGTAATCCAATGATATCTTTCTTTGTTCGACTCTAAGTAAAATTATTCACATAGATTTAGTTGTATGAATAGAGGGTATGGATGAAGAATATATGACTTTCTGGTATCAAAAACAACTTGCTACAATTTGATTTCTTACCATCGTATGTTTATATATTGTCCCAATAAAGATCACCATATAGTCTTGTTTGCAACCACAATTCACTCCATCCTCCTTCTTCAAGAGATGTCCAACCTTCTAATAGAAGTTGCAATGTCCATCCTTCCAATAGTAGCATCAACATTCATACTTTTTACATTTTCAGCATTTATAAGTAGTACTGTAACAACCAAGCAATCTTGTAGCAATTGTTTAAAGTGAATTTTCTAGCCTAAATAAGGAAGTCAACAGTCATTGGCCTATCAACATAACAATTTAAATACATTATCACTTTGTTTTGTATCATCTCAACAATATATCAATCTCAATTGATTGGTCTTCATCATCAACAACATTTGACTTCTTTGGTCCCAAATATTCATCCTCATCAAGTCTCTTTTCAATAGTTAGTTCTCTTTCTTGCTCAAAATATCTCGATCTAGACAAGGACATGATTGTATTTCAAAGGTAAAATAGAGGTAAAGGGTCAATTTTTAATTTTCCTAAGTTCATCTAAGATATGTAATTCACATGATGAAATCTTGTTGGCTCACGATTAGCTTATGAATGATTCTCTCATAACTTCTAAACTCACCACCAAATTTGATTGTCATCTCCAAGATCGTTCCTAAGATATGATATTGATTTTACATCCCTTGAATTATCATCACATGTTATCATTTTCAAGATCATGTTTTATGATTTTGGTTAGGCACCCCTCGAATTTTTCATTTCATGTTATTCTTATCAAAATGGAGAGCTAATTATCGTTTAATTCATTGCCTTGAGACCCATTTTGAATCACTAACAGGATTCAAAATGATCTCCTCTAACGATACATATAATTTTTTACTACATAATTTAACCATATGCCATTTATATCTCTCACTGTAACCACCTTTCAATTTGTAAATCCCGCATTAAAATCCTCCATCCCTACCTTTTGCTAGTGAAAATATTGTTAAAATTGGGGATCCAACAAAGCTTCATTTCCAAGGTTTGTCACAGTATGGTGAAGCCATGAAAAATTTGGTATTATCCCTCATCGTTGGGTACTTTGTAAGGGCATCCATAATATAATGCAAGTAAGAGAGTGCTTGAGAATGCAGTTTGGTTGTCATTCCTCTATCAATTTGGAGGACATAAAGACTCTGTGAGAGAGGAATTTGCATGAATTTTCGATGGGAATACTGCACAAATTAGTGATTTAGTAATGAAGGTTACAAAGTATATTATTGTAGAAGCTACAGGATTTCCCCAAAGAGGCAAAAGGTGGTTTAAAAACCAACAAATTGAACAGGGGGCATGGTCATCATTCCTCTGCAACACTAAGAAGACACCATATTGGAAGCATGGAGTTTTGAGGTCATGGATCAAGGAGGCATGGAGGAATTTGTTGTTTGTACTTCAGAAATTTGCCACATGTGAGGGATGGTATGCAATTCACTTCCTTTAACATATTCGACTGATTCTTCATTTTGAATCTAGATATCAAATCAATTTTTCGTTTTATTTTTTCAAAAAGATTGGGGAAAATTTTAAAGTATGTCCAATATTCTTTACCACCACGGTCTCATCAAAATATTAATTGTGAAGGAATTGGTATTCATTTATAGTCAGAAATGGATTCGTAGAGGCAGGGAAAAAATTAGTTGACTTGCCTCAAGAGGTTACTGATATCCCTAAAAACAATGAAATAAACACTAAAGATAGTGAAGACAAGAAGAGAATGCCATTTCCAAGGGAATTAGGAAGCCAAATAAGGATGTATCACCTCCATGTAAAAGATTCATATGTAGTATGGAAAAGAAAAAAGTTGAAATGTAGGTTACAAAGGTGTAAACACCCATTCCTTGTCAGTAGTATGTGAATCTTGTGCATAATGAAGAAACACCAACAAGGCATAATGATGTATAACAAAAAGAATGTCCCCAACCCTAGGCTAAGAAATTGATGAATAAGGAGTCTAAACCAAAGGTATCTGATTTTCAACCTGACCTAGTTGAGGTAGAGATACCAGTAATGGATATTCTTGAGGAAAATATATATTACAGTGAGCCTCCTTATCCAATATTGTCCTTAAACAATACCAAAAGTTCACCTATCAAGGAGATCAAGAATATTGGATCATTAGGGAATAAAATCAAAGAATTTGAAGTGATGAATAGATATAGAGTACTACTCTCAAGGATAGATATGATTGGTTGGAAATTTAAAATGAAAAATTGGTCAAAAATAAAAAGAAACTGCTTAGGAGTGCTAAAAGGTGGCACACACAGGCTCAATTGCTCAATGTATGCAACTGGGTTCTAGCAAGGAATCTCAGGGAAGAAAAGGACCTGGGATCCAATATCAGTGTCTCCATTGGAAAGTAGTAGACTAGTTTTTTCCTACAATTTTTGATTTCGACATCAACGTTTGTTTGCACGAGGATGTGAAAAACCTTCGACATGGGGGGATATTTGGCCTCCAAAATTAACGATTTTATTGCTAGTGAAACCCCTCCTCAATCCATTTATTCCTCCTTTTTTCCTCGTTATCATCCCTATCATCACAATAATATAAGAGGTTTTGATGGAATAATTATCTAGAGCCAATAAGGTAATATTATCCTCTAAATGTGACTATTTCCATTAATTATTAGGATGATTATTAATTGGTTTATCATTGATGATGTTTTTCATGAGTCCAGTTCATGCAACACGCATAGAGATTCTGCAACACCATCATTGCTCATCATACTTCCATGTGTCCAATAGAGAAATCAACACATAAACATCATATTTGGATGCTTCTATATGGTTATCCACCCATCATATCATGTCCAGGTCACACATGTGAGTCTCCAAGTTCTTGGTCAAAGTTATGGTCTAAATTAATAATAAATTTACAGAAAAATAATTTTAGACCTGATTTCCGAGCTGAAGAAGAGGAATATAGAAAAATGAAAATATGTTTTTTGTACATAAATTTCCAAATTGACTTCCAAATGGGTCGATTTCTAAGATTCAAAATATTTTGAGAGATAATCTTGGTTCTCTAATTTGGGTTTGTCCAGATTTTCTGTGTGGTTGATTTTCCAAAAAATGTAAAAATTGTTTGAATGGATTCTGAGTTTAGAATTCAGTTTCACTAATTGTTCATGTATAAATGATAGCTCCATAGGACTGAGAAGAGGCCAACATTTATATATTTTATTACTTTGTTCTTTCATTTGTATTTTTGAACTTTAATTCATGAATAGAAGGAGGATATGTTGGTGTTCTAAGTTAGCATTTGTGCATTAAATTGGTCATTAATTCTGTGATCTTTTGAGTAGTGGGAAACCAACTGAGAGGGCCCACCAATCGGGTTCTCGGTTCCCTGTTGTAGCAGTAGAGGTAATAGTTTCATCCTTTTGTTTTTATATTGTTTTGAATTTACGATTAGTATAGTTGGATTGTTGTCACATGCTTTGTCTTTACATATCATTTGTATGATCTCCAAAATATTGTATTCAACATTTATATAATTTGGATAGAAATTGCATATTCCTTATAGTTTTAAGACTTTGTGTACTTTGTACATTAATTTTGATTGTAACTCAAATATTGAAAATCATAATACTTCATTTCAATCATAACATAAGTGTGCAGATTGATTAATAACATTCAATTTATGTTCCATATCTATAATCAATGTACCTTTCTTTAAATTACAAATCGAGATAATAGTGTTGTTTCTGATGTTTGGTAGTTTTGTATGGGAGATATACTCCGGAAAATGATCTAAGACTTGTTGGTTTACATAGTGTGTGTAAGTGATTGGATTGATCCTCATAATTAGTCTCTTTCTATTTTTTGATTATCAATTAAATTCCTTTAATTACAGGTAGTTTCATATTTCATTAGAGTTATATTCTTTTACATGCTTTGTTTCCATAGATAAAGTGTCATTGAAGGTAGGAACAAGTTGCTTCTTAACACTTGAGTTTAAATCTTAAGTGAGAAACAATAAGTCTTTTGGCCAGTAATTAAGATTTTCTTTGCTACCCAATACACGTAGATTTCCTTATTTGCATTTCCAATCATAAGAACAATTTCACTTGAAGGTGGGAATGAGCTTACATGAAACTCATGTAAGTTCTTGAGTGAACAACTATAGCCTATTCCATTAGAGAACTTTCTTATTGTGTTTCCCAATGAATAAGTTTCTTGTGATTTTCTAGTATCGTTTCATGTTCTTTTCATAGATTAGGTATTCATGCTAGTCCTAGTCCATGCACATACAATGTTGGAACCTCTAAGATTACACCTTGAATTGATGCTTTAATGATCAACAATTAAGTTAATTAATTTCAGCGAAACTTTTAGGAGCTAAATTTCTCGCATGGGCTAATTTCCATGGTTTTTCCCAAAACAAGATTCACCATTCTAAAAATTATTCTCCCAAATTCTATAGGAAAAAATTATTTTACCTTTAAAATTGCCAAAAATTTATAAAAACTATATAAAATCCTTAGAAATTTGAATATTTTAATAAAAATATCGCCAAACATTTATAGTTGACATATAAAGGACTAGTAATATTTGCCAAGATTTCTACATTTCAAAATAAATTTCCATCCTTAAAATTATCCCTGATTAATTTGCTCAAAAATAACATGGGAATATCATATTGGGTTTGTGTCTTGATGCAATTTTTGAATTATTATACAACCATTGAACATTCCGATCCCTGGTGCACCAATCTCATGATACCCTGACTTATATCGAACCAAGATTTTTCCTATGATATTGGTTTTTATTCATAAATATCTGAATCTTCCGTGCCCCATGAAGTGATCAATTCATAATTAAAGCATGATAATATAAACAAAAATCATAATAAAACCTATCGACCCAGGTTGCACTTGTTGGTGTTAAAGGTTAAGTCTTAAGACTCCCAGTGAACCAGTGACTGGTAAGAAACATTACCATGCATATTCGAATAAAATTTAATTTTTATTTTCCACGATTTAATGATTATGATGTTGGTGGTTACAGTGATTAAATGAATTTATTGAACATTGGGTATAGTGCACTCCTTCGTCTTAAGAACAAAATTGCTCTCTAACTCCATTTTTAGTCTTGTTAGAGCCTTGCTTTCATTTACTCTAAGATTTCTAAGGATTAACCTTCGCTGCATTAATTCAAGAACCTAAAAACACATAATTACTCCTAATTATTTTTTCGTGGCTATTTTTTTATACATATTGATGATAAAATTGGTTTTAATCAAATCTATAAATTTATTTTGAAAGAAAACTCGAATTGTGTCATTTGATTGCGAGGATTATCATTACAAGATGATGCAAAAAGGGAAGGTGAATAAGTAGAAGGATGATGAAGAGGTAATTGAAAGAAACCCCAAATCAACATTTTTCCCGAACACAACATTCAAGATAGGTGGAAGCAACAATCTAGAATGGATACAATTATATATAAATTCATTGAAGAAGGTGATTTCACAGAAGAACATGAGTTAGATGTAGATGACCTAGTTGACATCAGGAAGTCTAGCCTTCATAAGATTGTTACCAAACCATATATATTTCCCTACTATGACATGGTACAGTGGATAATCTCCCACATTGATATTTCTATGCACACAGTCGTCAATTCCTCTCGCCACTTTGTTGGTTCTTTCATACCTAATGATGTTTCCGATATGTATAAGTTGAGTCTGCCCAAAGTCAGTCTAGATGATAATTTTATTAAAGAATATATTCAAAAAGAAGTTAAAAATGATGAATTGTAGATGGTTGATTTAATAAGAGAATGGTGGAATGATTCTAATTCTTTCAAAATCATAGGAGATAATATTTATCATGTCCCTAGATTAAAGAAAACCCCCATGTTGATTTCCACCATGCTTTGTCACCTGTATTGTGAAAAATATTCTTCTAAATTTAAGTTGAGTTGGGTCCCTCTTATTTATCAAGTTCTAACAAGGAATGTTTTTAAGTGGGAACATATCCTTTCTGCTAACATCAAACAAGAGGTTCAAAAGTCCCAAGAGGCACCTCCAAGATACTGCCTAGGATTTTTCATGTTTGGTTATTTGATTGATGTTGTTTGTGAAATTACCTCTTTTCCACTTTTAGCTTGGAAACAATATCCCTATGAAGAATAAATTCATTTGTATTGCTCTAAAATGTGGGAAATTAACTACAAGAATTTTTTCTATGACATCTATAATTTCTTCATGATTCCTCTACATTTTCTTTTAAAAAATCAGTCGACTCCCATATTTACTCAGGAGGCCATGAATACTATGAAAGATATTGGTGATTGGTTTGTGGATGAGGAATTATCATACATTAGAATGTACGGGTGTGAAGCCCCCCCCCCCCATCGTTTTCCTAGATATGTCCTAGAAACACTAGCTTTAAGAGAAATTGCACACCAAACTGTTAATGTTGGAATTGCAACATCCCTGTCAAGAAATCAGAAAAAGAAATGGTCTACATTCCCAATTTCACTGGGAATTTTTAATTTATTAAATACAAAACATGCTCTAAAGGAAGTGGATCAATTGGACGAAATCTAGGTAGCTAAGGGAATCTCAAAAAACATGATCCAGCAAAGATTATTAAAAAAAATTATGCTATAGTTAAAAGTAAAGCATACATCCATGAATATGACCCTTTTGACATTTTTTTTAGAGAGCCACAATTCTTCATGAAGTATCTAAAAGAATTGATGCTATAAGAAACAGTTCCAATTTTCAAACTTCATTGATTGGCAATTTAAAAGGAAAAGGACATTTCTTAAGGAAAATAATGAAAATCATGATATTTAAGCAATATAGATTGATGAAGATGAGGATAAATCATCCAGGTATGAAACTGAATAGGATCACAACACTTCAACAATGGATTCACAGGTAGACGAACATGATCAACAAAGGACTACAATAGGAGAAAAAGACTTGAGGAAAACAACAATCTAGACTCCTATCAAAACTCTTGAAGTCAGTGAAGAGTTTAGTACCAACACAGATATGGAGCACTCTCAAACAATAAATATTCCTAATACTAATCCTATTGATACTACCCCCATAACTACCATTCTAGGAAGAATGGTTACAACCCCTTTAGATCTTGATAACCTCCAGCCTATACAAGATAATGTTTTTTCCTTGACAAATATGCTTTTGGTGATAAAACCATAAATATAGTGAGGAGAAAGACCAAGAATAGGAAAATGACACACCATGAATAAGTCACATGAGAATTAAGCCAACTTTGGAATATTACACACTTAAATGATGAAGAATTTGCAAAGGAATATTATGATGCCTTGGGAGCATTTTCCAATGAAAAAAAAAATGATCTGTAAGTAAATTGTCTACTCAATTAAAGGAAGAAAGGAAAAAGGTGGAAGAGTTGCAAGAACAATTAAAATCACAAGAAGACATTTGGTCACAAGAACATGAATCACAACTAAAATACATTATAGAAGAAAAGAAAAGAGACCTAGATACTATTGCACAACTAAATACCAACATCAATGAAATCAGGTCTGAATTTTATAACCGATTAGCCCTTGTCCAGGATGAGAAAGAAAAATTGAGCAAAAGTTATGAGAATCAAGTAGATACCTTGACTGCTCAATTAGAGGAAATGAAAATGAAAAGTGATAATTATGAAACTTTAAAGAAAGAATTCATGGAGATGTGTAACAAACTTAGTTCCTTACAAGAGTTACCTTACACCAAGCTATATGTTATCAAAGAGCAACATGAACAGGTACGTTAGTTCCCTGCAGGGTCTCAAGCACAATTTAAAAAGAAAAAGGAAGAACAAGTTTCATTTGAAAATATGAAAATTTTGGAAGCACAGGGAATTAATCTTCCTCAAAGTTATTCCATATTCTATGAAGAATAAAAACTACAAATCCAAGCATCATTTGACTCTTGGGATATCAAATAATTATTCTTAGATGATTTAATCAAGGAAACAATCAAGAGATACTCAGACTTATGGGATCTAACTCTATATATAATTGATGATTATAATATGCCTCATGTGAAATTTTTGGGCCAATATGTGTCTTTGTCAGATTTTCTAAACGATGTACATCATAATATTTGATCAAGGACAAATGGGATTACTCAAATCGGTTTATGGAATATGGACAATGTAAAAACATGCATCACTCGACCTGCAAAATGTTAGAAATCCATCAATGATTTATTATTTCAATTCAAATCGGGACATGAAGAAATAGCTAAGAACATCTATTAGTGCAAGTTGAACAAGGAGATTCCCCAGCCTCCATTTATTTCACTAATGTTAAAAAAGGTTCCCATATGGAAAAGTCATGTGCATATGCAAGGGGGAAAAGTCAACGAAGGAGTTATTGGTATTGAGGAGAATATCTCTCCTTAATATCAACTAACAAATCAAATAAATATTTGGACCTACTACTTTGATCAAATTGTGGAAACAGTTCTAGGATTTAGCATTTTTTTCTTCTATTTATTGTAATTATCTAGTAAGATCAAGGGCTTGGAAACTCTGGGAAAATTGGCTATGTACCTTATTGTAAGAGACAAAATTTTGATATTGGAAGACCTCGTGTTGGAGTTACTTCACACACACCTAGGATCTCTTTTTCCTAAGGTTTTTAATTTTTTATTAGTCATAATTAGTCATTATCTAGTATCCTATATTTTAGGGGAGAATATTCCACTTGGATAATAGTCTCTTTCAGTTGACACTTATGTTTGACTATTTGAGTTGAGTTTAGATGTTGCATTGGTTTTGTCACCATGAAACATTGGGATCATCATGATGCTAATGCACACTTGCCTTGGGATCATCACCATACTGGCACATTACCCTTGATTCCTTGATCTAATCCTCACTACACTTTGTTCAGTGAGTCAACTGAAGACTAGTTGACTAGTTAACTCAGTTAGGTGGCAGTTCACTCTCATAACTACTTGAGAGACTAGACTAGGTGGAAGTTCACTCCGGTAACTATTGGTGTGTGTCCAGATCACTCTATACCACCACTATGGTACATTGGTTCTCCTCCAGTGCACATTCATTGAGTTATACAGAGTATATCATGTGTAAATTATTCATTATTCATAACGGTTAATGAAAATTATTCCATTCTTTCTCTCTTGCTTCTTATTTCTCAATTTCTCTCAGAAAATGTGTGTTGTATTTTCCAGCAAGATCTGTTCTATGCAGGTTCAACACATCTACACCTAGAAGTGGAAATACCTACATGGTGTTTCAATTATTTTGGTACTACTATAGAAAGTTAATGAAATACAAATTTTGCATGTCGTTTCCTCTCTCAGATTTACTAATGAATGAATGTTTGTATTCTTTAGTTATGTACTATTGTTAGAAACTTTGAGGAATTAGTATATCATTCTTGATTGAATATCATGGAAAATATAGAGAATTAATTTATGAGTATGCATGTTGATGGTATTTTGGTAACTATTTACTGAATGAATTATTGGTATGTATTTATTTTAATTG